>NDGN011476982.1:0-10455 GCA_002564285.1 Tympanoctomys barrerae
GAAAGAAAGAAAGAAAGAAAGAAAGAAAGAAAGAAAGAAAGAAAGAAAGAAAGAAAAGAGCAGGTCCAGCCTGGGTGGCCATTGATCTACTCCCTGAAGGCGTGCTGCGTCCGCGACATCTGGGTGCCAGGTACCCAGCCCAAGGAGCGGGACTGGGAGAGTGATGCGGCTGGGGAGGCAGATGAGCACACAGGGGTCCCAGGGGGCACTAGGAGGACAGCGCAGAGCGTGAAAGGAGGGCCCCTGCGTGGGAAGCTACGCGCAGAAGAAGCTTAGCACGCCCCGCCTCCCAGAGGACTGCCTAATGAGCGAGCCGCCTGGTCCCCACGCCCTGATAGGATCATCACTCCTGATCACAGCTGGCCCTGTCACTTCCTTTCAACTAAGAAGTGACTTACAGCCTCTGAGCCTAAGCCGTAAGGAGCGTAAGAAGTGCTGTGGTCCTGTAATCCCAGCACGGTGGGAGGCTGAGGGGGAAAAATCATAAATTCACGCTCAGCCTGAACAATCGAGCATTTTAAAGAAACCTTGTTTCAAAATGAAAAATAAAAAGGAAATGGCTGGGGATGTGCCTCGGAGCAAAGCTGCTTGCACTGTGGTACCTGCAGTCTCCCCTTCTACAAACAGGACGGAGGAGGAGAGGAAGGGCAAGATGAAGAAAGGGAAGAGGAGGAAGCAAAAGAGGGCAGCAGCAACAACGCAGAGACTTCTACTGGAGGGTCTTGGAAACCTGCAGGAGCCTGGAGCTGCTGCGTCCTGAGGAAGCCGCTAATCCCAGGAAAGGCCGCCTGGAAAAACAGGCTCACCTAACCCAGCTAGTGCCTTGGAGACACCAGGCAAGAACGCGAAGGAAACCCCCACCCCCTCCCTCGTGGTGGCCAGCTTTGACTGTCAACTTCAATGGACTTAAAAGCCTCAGAATTGAAAGCACACCCTGGACGAGTCCACGGCATCCAGAAATGATGGTTACGTGGGACCGGAAAGGAGAGTGAGACCTGGCCTGAGGTGGGTGGCAGCGTCCAACAGCCCAGGACCCAGAGGGAAGAAGAGGGGAAGGGGAAGGGAGTCCACCGACCTAGGCTCTGACCCGGTTCCTCTCCTTCCCAGCCTCTGTGCAGGGAGAAGTTCTCCTCATCTGCACCTTCTGCCACAGTGTTCTGCTCTGCGGTGGCCAAGAAGCAAACGACCAAGGGGCCGCGGACTTAGCCATCAGGGAGAAGAATACATTCCTCTTTCAAGTGGATTTTCTTAGACACCTCGCCACAGGCACAGAAAGCCGGCTAACACCCTACTTTAGACATCCATTCATCCAACCTGCCGATGACACCAACCGCAGCCAATATGTAGGCGGAGCTAAGGGCTCTAAGGGAGAGCCCCTGTGCTGAACCCACCTCCCGACACCCCCCACCCCCGGGAACTGGAAGAAACAAAGAAATAGTTGTTTCAAGCCACTAAGTTTGGGACTAGTTTATTCCACAAACATAGGGAAACAGAAACTGATGCTTAAATGTTAATACTGCCCCACATCACCAAAACAGAAAAAAGAAAATACTAAAATTAGCCTGGAGGTATGAAGCCATCCCAGCGGATGACCAGGGTGGGCAGCTTCAAGGCTTCAGTGCCGTCCGGACAAGCTCCTGGGCACCATGCCTGCCAGACTGAGGTCTGGCCGCTGTCCACCTGTTGAGTTTCAACCGTGTTTAATTCATTTGAGTCGTGTGTGTTTTCCTGACTGACACTGGTAGCTCAATGTGTCCTGCTGGGCACAGTGCTATAAAATTGTGGCTGAGTTGATTAATAAGGTGTCTCTGTGTCCCCTCTTTCCCTCACTGCCATTTACAAGAAAACAGCAAAGGTGGGTGGCAAAATATAGCCCTGTCAGTATCCTGACTTTACAGAAATAAAGAAAAATGTGGAGCTGTCAAATCGCAAGTGTTCTCTATCCCGAGGAACATTATCGCAGCCTCTCTGGCATCCCTCGACATCCCATAATACTCCCATCAGTGAAAAACCACTGGGATGCGCAGATGCTACTTCAGAGTTTATTTTCATTTGGTTTGATGATGACCGGGGTTATTTTTGAATCCCAGTAAGACAGCTACATACAGCATCCTCACCATTCCAATTGGATAGAAATAGATTTTATCCATTATATCAGATAGACTAGAACACCCAGGCGGTCTCACCTTAGTCTATGAAAGAATTCCAGTAATACTGGCAAAGGTGTCGTGTGCCATTTAATTGATCTAGCAACCCAATTCATTTGTTTCTTCATGCCAGTTTCTATTGAGTGCCTCTTACGAGCCAGACTCCTGTGATCACAATTCCCTGTTTCCCCTAGAGGTGGAGAGCTGTGACACTGAGCTCAGGTCTGGGCACATGGTGATCTGTGCCCTTTCTCTGGTTTCCAGAGTGGTATTCATAACTTTCCTCCTAGAAGCCTGGCTATCTGGATCTTTCTTCAAGTCCAAGAAGTATTGCCCATCTTTCAAAAATCTCTTTGCTTTTCTAAGTTAGCTGGAGTGTAGTTGTATCAGTTACAATTAAGGAAAACAACCTGCATGCTCCTACATAGATATAATATAGCAAGGATTTTTGTCTTCTTCCAAACCTCTATGTCATCTCCAATAAAAGCAAAACGCTTTTCATGCCAGCCTTGAATCTTCCCCGTTTGATGTCACTAGTGTACACTGGAAGCAGTCTCTGACCACATTACATTCAGTCCTGAGTAGCTGTGTTACATCATGACTAGTGGAAGTTTAAATTGAAAAAAATTACACTCTAATAGATATGTACGCATTTAATTTGCTTTACTAAAATGTAAGCTCTTCGGGTTCACTAGAGATTATAACATGTTCATTTTTATACCCTTTAAAATAGTGATTCCTTGGTGTTTGTGCTTTAAGAGCAAAAGACATAGTTTGGGTTTTTTTTTAATTCATTAAAATGATTGTCTCAATTAGCTACCTTCCCATCCTTGGGGCAAAACACCAACATCTGCAACTTATAAGAGAGGATGTTTACTTTGATTCACAGTGTCAGCAGGCTCAGTCCATGGTTGACTGGCTGCAAGGCAGAAACGGCATGGTGGAGGGCCTGGTGGAAGGCATGGAAGGGGAAATTTTCATGTCATGGTTGCCAGGGAGCAGAGAGAGAAGGGAGGAACACCCATCCAGGTCACAGTGGCACTAGATTACCTCCAACCAGGCCCTCCTCCTAACAGCACGTTCAGCTATTGAATTCATACAAGGTAAATCCACTGATGAGTCGGGCATCTCAATGACTCAAACACCTGAGATTTCTGGGGAACATTTTAGACCTAAGTCATAACATGGTTATCACATTAATAGGAGTCTTGGAAATAGATGATAACATCTTGGAAGACTGGGAAAGAATTTGTGAACTACACCTTAGGCAACATCTAAGATAAAGAGAAGGAAAAGAAAGCCAGCAACAGAAGCACAGAAGGCAATAAGAGAAGTAGAACTAAAGAATTCCACACAGAAGTCAGAGAACATCTAATGCTCAAGAACTGGGTAAGAGTCAACGGCACCAAATGCTGCAGCGTTCAGGCCAACTGAACACTAAGAAGAGTTCAAAAAAATTTAAAACTTGGCAACAAAAAGCTATGGATGACTCAAAAGGTCATTCCCAACTGAGCTACAGGAACCAAAGCCAGATTGTTGGAGGTGGCAAGCCAAATTGGGAAGTGACGATGGATTCTTGTTGTGGTGATTCAGGGAAGGAGAAAGGAAGGGCGATGCTTTGTGGAAAAATTGTAAGATGAAGTGGAGCTGTGGCTATTCCTTGCAGAGGAACAAATTGTTACATGAATTATTAAAAGAGTATTTTTAAAGCGAAATGTCCTTGCTAATGGTTAGATCCCTGAATACCACTAAACCCCAAATTCCATTTTAAAATAATTAAAAATAATTGGCATTCATGTGGGACTTTGTAGTTTACAATGCATTGGTTAGTGCTCTTTCTCTCTGATGTTTAAGCAAAACTGATGTAGTCAAAACCCCAAACCAAGAAGAGTCTTATATTAAATCTCAGAGAAACTAAGATTCTAAAACCCTTCCTTTGATCAGGGACTGAGAGCACTTGAAGAGAATACCGTGGTAATCCTCCCACTCGGCACCTCAGAAAAAAAGAAAGTAACAAGCACTGATGCAAATAGCAAGCTCTTTGAACTAGAAAGCACACAGTACCAAGGAAGCAAGGAAAGTGCCCACATGAAGGCTTTCTTTAAAAGAGGCAAAGACAAAAAGAAAAAAACCCACTTCCTAACATGTTCAGTGGGGCTTAGAGAAATACAGCCAATGTCAAGTTACTGCTGTTTGTATGCTGACACTTTTTACTTCTGTAATAAAGCATTTGTCTCATTTTTTGTTTGGGGAGTTTTGGGTTTTGGATTTGGGTTTCACTTTACTTGTAGTGTTAGCGATCGAACCCAGGGTGTCACTTGTTTAGACAAATACTCTACCACTGGGCCATATTCCCAGGCCCTCATTTATATTTTTCATGCCACTTAATAAATGGGAAAAGCACGTGTCCTCAAGTAAATAGAATAAAGTAGTGCAGTGGAACCATTCTGCATCCTATCCCATTGCCTACTAGCCAATCAGCTTCTATAGCAAAAGGACTTTGTCCATTTAGTCCATATAATATCCACTTGTCATCGCACAGCACCTGACATGTCATAATTATCTGTTCAGTTGACCAATGATTTAGCTAAGGCCTTCATTATCTCTTGCATAAACAATTGTATTCTCCAATGTATATTCCTGATTATATTCTCTTTCCTGATGTCAATTATCTATTGCTGCATAGGAACCATTACATAATGCATTTGAAGCAACACTAATCCTTTATTTGCCCTCACATGTATCATTTGGGCAGGACTCAGCAGGGTCAGTCCCTCTCTGTCCCATGTGGCATTAGCTGGGCTGGATCCATTAGGGCATAGAGGATCCCCTTCCACGATGTTGCAGAGGCTGGCTGGTAAGCTAATGCTGATTTTCAGTGGGGTTCTCAGTCATGGCAGCTATGTGTGATCCTAAATTCTTCTCCAGGAGGGTGTCGCCATGAATCCTGGGGTCACCTTCAGGCATTGCTGACTGAGCACTAAGTGCAAACACACCAAGAGGCCTAGGGGAAAGCTGAACTGCCTCCTTTGACCTGGCTCAGAAGTCACACAGCATCACAAGCCAGACCCGGGTATCCTGGGTGCAAGGAACACAAAGCCATACCATAAGAAAATCCTGTGGGGTGGAGGTAGGTGTGCTACAATTTGCACAATCGGTCACCTTCTTTCTAACCATCTTTCTTAGTGCTCTAGATAATTTTCTACAATGTGGATGTGATTATGATAATTCTGAATTTTAAAATGTTCAGTGTTCCCCTTTCCTGAAACATAAAATATATTTTCCTAATGGAGCGTGCCAAGAACATGAAGCGAATGCAAGTCCTTCATGACATCGCCTGTCCCCAGCTTCCCTGTGTCTACCCTCACAACTCCCTTCCCGTCTTTGCCCTCCCTGTTCCATCCAGCAGCTCATTTCCTCTGGTCTGGTGTACTCTCACCTAGCAGGAAGGAGTGCTCCTCCACACTGTCCTCCCTCTGCCACCATCAGGGTAGAGTTACTCCCCTTGAGGACCACCAACAGCAGGACTTCCACTGCACTTCACACACTTTAAGAAACCATTTATTTTTCAGTCTGTCTTTGAAAATGACCTCCCTAGGCACACACTTTGTTTTATTCATGTATGCATCTGAATACCTCACAATAAAAGCAGTAATTAGTACATTAAGGGATTAGTCAACTGATGGGTTTATAGTTGACTGTGCTGTGCCAAAGCAGGGCCTGTTTGGAAGAGGGGTCACCTACTCACTGGGACATGACATGCTCTAGTCCTGTCTCCTCTTCCTGGCCACCATGACCTGAACAGCTTTCCCCCACCATGCCCTGGAGCCAGCCAATCATCAGCTGAACCCACTTAAGATGCGAGTCAAAATAAACCTCCCCTGGGCTGGCGAGATAGCTCAGCAGACTAAATGCCTGCTTAGGCAAGCACAGGGACTGGGGTTCAATCCCAGGCACCACATGTTGCACAGGACCCACTCCCAGGCATGCTGAGTCAGCCACCAAGACAAGGTGTGGTGATACACACCTGTAATCCTAGCACTCGGGAGGCTGAAAACAGGAGGACCACTATGAGTCCAAGCTATGTAGTGAGACCCTGTACCAAATACATAAATAAATAAATAAATAAACCTCTCCTTTAAGTTGTAGATGTCAGGTATCTTGTCCAAGCAAAGGGAAAGTGACTATTGCATATAGAGAGATAAGTCAGGATTGCAGTTCCTTCAGCTCCCTAAACAGCAAAATAAATTTAAAATCAGCATAAAAATTGGCAATAATCAAAAAACAAAGAGCCACAAGTTGATGCCATAATCCTTTTTGGATGACTGGGAAAAGATTTATAAGTTAGCAATTCTATAGCCATCTTCCCCATCAAAGAAGAAGGAAAAAAAAAAGAAGAAGAAGAGGAGGAGGAACAGGAGTCGAGAAAATGGACAATAAATAAAAAATCTAAAATACCTCATGAATACACAATTTCCATAGAAGTAGGCTGAGCAGGTATGCAGGTATTCAGGGGAGAAGACGCAGAACATGCTTCAACACCCGTGACCATCCCCCACCAGCCCGGTGTCTCACCTTTGCTTTTCCCTGGCTGAGAGGAAAGCTAGACAGGGAATAGGGGATGATTATAATTGCTCAAAGCTAATTACCTTCAGTAATAACAGGGATTTAGAAATGCAGTAAAGAAAATAAATAAGACAAGCTATCCTCAGGGAAGGAGAGACTTGGAAGGGAAAGGAACACAGGAACCCAGTTTTGTCCTCCTTTTCCCACGGATCAAATGCTGTGGCCAGAATCTCTGCAATACCACCTTCTGTGCCTTCCACAGGCAGGGAAGAACACCAAAACAGCCACTGGGGAGAGGCAGGGTAGGTCGAGTCAGAAGTTAAACAGACTAGGTATCTGCCTGGCCGAAGTGGAATTTCAGGACTGCCGAGAACTGGGGAAATGACTCAAATCCCAATGGTGGCCTCAGTGAGAATTATAGGACAAGTCTTTTAACAGACTTGCAGAAGGGAAAGTAGAAGCTATAGGTTTCCATATTCCACATCCGCAGCTCACTTGCTTGAACTCTTTCCCACTCGCCTCCTGCGTTCTTCTTTCTCTTTCCCCATCAACCTTTCCCTCAACCTTGCATTCTCTAATCTCAAGCAGGAGGAGACCTCGGACAGACTCTGTTGGAACCAGTACCTCTAACCATTTTAAACAGAACAAACAGGCAAAATAGTGTTACTACTTATGCTAAGTACAAAATACGCAAAAGGAGGTAAAATAACATGAAAAAAACTCAGAGGGTGGAACAGATATTCTGAGCAACCTTTCACCATGAAATGAGACTTGGGATGCATTGCAGCAAATGGATTTCTAAAAGCACAACAGAACCCACAAGAAACTAAAGGAAGCTCCTGAGGCTCAAAACAAAGCAGAGACTACAGCCAGACTGAGAAGCAGATCTGTGTGAGCCAGTGACTTCCTGGGGTGCTGGCTGATCTCAGTATCCTGGACTTGGGCTTCACTGGCTTGGCAGGAAAAGGAGACTACGTTTTCCATATGTCCATGGCTAAGAATTGGCACCAAGACACTCAGACTCTCCACATGCAGCCAGGACCCAGAAAGAGCTACGCCCAAAATGAAAAGCTGAGCTAGGAAAAAGAAAATCCACTTTCAAGCAAAGCAACTCACAACAAATGGGAAATATGTTTCCCTTGGACAAAGTAGAGGGTAGAGGAGGTCTTCTCTGAGAAAGAGCAAATAAACCCAGTCTTTCCATGAGTATGGGGTTGAATTACTCTCTGATTGGTCCAGAAAACTCCAACATAGGTCATTAGATTAAAGTGGCACTATGCTGATAGCATTCCAGGCAACAGACAGAAATTTACACCACAGGGACTCAGCTGGACTTGAGTTCAGTCACCTTGAGTTGTGGCTGTCACTATCGCTCCTCAGTAATCCAGGCCTGTTCCCCCTACATAGTTTCCCAGCACACTATATATAGACAAAAAAAAAAAATAATGAGGGGCATGAATAACTTTATGATCCAGGCCATGGTGCCATCAGCGACAGGAATGTTCATTATATCCTTGATAATAGTTTGAGACAAGCCAGGTCAATCCAGTTTGGCTCAAGTTACTTTTGTGCTTGTCATAGTATAAGTCCCCTCTTTCTCACCCAAATTGTGGGAATCTGCTGGTTTTGAGGCTTCCTAGGATCATACTTTTGTCATGAAGTCCCCAATAAGTGGTACTTTGTGCAATCCTGGATCCGGTTACCTTTTTCTTTTGTCTCACAGCATCTTGAGGCTGGTTCTCATATACGGAGATAGAATTTTTCTGCAATAAATGCAAATCCTGCTCTAGAAGAAGTCACTCCCACCCTGTGCCCTTCATCAGCCTCAAATATTAAAGCCGTCAAATATGAGCTGACTATAAAAATCACAAAAGAAGTGAGAAAGTCACCTTCATCAAGAGAAGGCAACAAGGGCCTTGGTAATAAAATAGTTAATTATAACTATTAGAACTCAGAGTTCAATATGCATTCAAAAGCTGAGTAAACACAACTGAAAAGAGACTAATAAACAGAAAGAGATTAGCCAGAGTGCAGTACAAAGAGACAAAAAAAAAAAAAAGCGAAACTTGAAAGAATAGAGAAGAATGATTAGAAAACTTTCTAATCAAGACTCCAAAAGAATAAAATATACAGAACACAGAACAGAAATGATAAAAGAAGTAATGGCTAAGGATTTTCTAAAAATAATGAAAGAAAATTTGCAGATTCAGGAGCCACAGGAAATCTAAGACAGAGCGTCTGAATTATCATATAGTAAATTCTCAGAACAGGATAAGGAAAGAAAAAAATCTTAAAAGTATTCATGGAGAAATGACAGGCCATCTGTAAAACAATGCGAACTAAACTCCTTCAAAAAGTCCATAGTTGGAAGTATAAAATCCTGAAAAGCATAGGGAAAGAAGGTGAAAGTATTAAAGAGAGTTTAATTTTAGCCAACCCCTCAGTATAAGTGCAAACATTTTAAATATGAATTTACAAAGATAGAGGTGGAAGGACAGTCAAACAAAGACGCCTTTTGTATGCTTTGTTCATCAAGATGGGATTTCAACTTGACAATAAGCATATAATTATATGGGCCGGCCAAACAGCTCAGACTGAAGCGCCTGCAAGCAGGCACAGGGGCTGGGGGATTCAATCCCCAGGCCTGCCGTGCTGGCCCCGTCCCCGGGGTGCGCTGAGACAGGGATTGAGACTGGGCGTGTTGGCATGTGCCTGTAATCCCAGCACAATTGGAAGGCTGTAAACAGGAGAATCACTATGAGTCTGATCTAGTAGTAAGACCCTGAACACCTTGTGGACCCTTCCCTAAAATACAAAAATAATTAATTAATTAATCATAGCATGCACTATTTCTTACCAGAACCAAATAGCCAGAGAAATTATTTCCAACTAAACTGTCACCCCACCCACAGAATTACATTAGCTAAAGACAAAGTCAAAGAAATCATGAGTCTGTGGCTGACACGTCTTCACTTAAAAGACAACTCAGAAAATGTCCTTCAGGAAGAAAGAGATGATCAACCAAGAAAGTCTAACACCATAGAAGGCACCTAAGAAAAGCCATACTCACATTATACAGTATCCAAAACAAAGTGTGGGTATAACCATGGAGCACAGGCCCAATCCAGCCAAGTGTCTGTTTGTAAATAAAGTTTTATCAACACTTTTATTTGTTTATAAAGTATCTGTAGCTGTTTGTGCGGTAACAGCAGAACTGAGTAGTAGTAACACAGGTTTTATGGCCCCAGATCTAGCCCTTTCCGGAAATAGTTTGTTGACCCTACTTCTAAAGCATTTTTTTAAATAAAGCAACAAAAATGATAAATAATTTACAGGTTAAAAGCATAAGTCTAAATACTGAGCTACAATAATATCGAAGGTAGTGGGTTGAATGCCTGAATTCAAAGTGTTCTGTAGCTTACAGTGCAGAGAGGAGCGCTTCTGGTTTACTTTAGGTTTTAAGCTAGTTAAGTATATTAAATTTTTAGAAGTAGTACATAAAAGAAATAATGGAGAGTGGAAGGACCCAAAACGTTACAGGGGAAAGTGAAAATTTGGAAAACAATTTAAAAGAAAAATAAAACCAACAAAGCACAGAAAGGTAGATTAAGTAGAAATAACCTATAATACCGAAAGGAAGATCAAACGTAGCAGTCATAAATGTACACAGAGTAATATTCTCCACGTACTAGACAGACAATGTCAGATTGTGTTTTTATATGAAAAACAGTCTCTCTCTCTC
>NDGN011476984.1:0-13889 GCA_002564285.1 Tympanoctomys barrerae
GTCCACCTCTTCTTCCTCCCATTTGTTCCATCAAAGGTCCAGGAAGGCCCCCTGGACCACCTCATCTTCCTCCATCAAAGCCACCTCAGTCCATGCTATGGCAACCACCGAAATCACCTCTGTCTCCACCATGGCCACTTCTCACCATTCCACCTAGACCACCATGGCCCATGAGGCCACCTCTTCCTCCCCACATGCCACCAGGGACACCTCTGCCATGGTCACCACCCAGGGGTGGCAAGGGTGGCAGGAGGAAGCCTTCAGGTTTTGGGGCATTACACTGGTTTCATTCTGTTCTCCAGGCAAAGTTCTGGTTCCCATAATCCAGACTGGGACATTGCCAATATCCAGCTCGAGGTTGTACGTTTCCTCTTCCAGAGGGGTTTCCATGGCAACTCCAGGATCCTCTTGGAGGGAATCCTCCTCTGTCTCCTCCATGACCTCTCATGTGACCCATGGATTCTCCGGTACCTCCTGGGTCACCTGGACCTCCATGGAACAGTTGTGGCATGCCATCTCACATGCTGTTCAATGGAGGCTTCTTCCATGTGACGAATACTTTAAGTTTGCCTCCTAGAAAATCTTTCCCATCATGCCACTCCACAGCAGTGTTGACAGTTGATGGATCTTCATAGGATACCATAGCATCACCTTTAGACTTTCCTGTTTCTTTGTCCAGGTATATGGGGATCATGGGTTACCTAGTTCTCTTGTTAATCTTAACAACTGCATGTCACTTAAAGAAGTCTGCCAGATCAAGTGTCACATTGTCATTTAGTCCTTGTGCATAATTTGCACTATTGTCAGAGTCTTCATCAGGATCTATGGGGGGAGGCCTAGATCAAGATCTGGTCCTTTACCTATGGGTAGACCAAGCTTATCGAATCCACAACACTCTCCAATGCTGCTCATTCACTGCATCCTCCTACCCGCCCACCTCTGCTCATGACTCCATAATCAAATCCCCCTCTTCCCCTGCCCCAGTTATAAAGGCCTCTCATGCTCCAGTTTTCTCCTGGTCTGGAACATCCTCCAGACTCCTGCCCATAAACACCCATGCTACTGGGGTGGTCCTGTCAGACTGAACTCAGCTGCCCATAGCTGCTGGTCTGTTGGCTACATTGACTTGGAGCCTGGCTGCACGATCCAGTATGATGGGGAGATAACTAGAGGGAGGCTGCTGCCCACAGCTGCTTTGTTAACCAAAGCTGCTCTGCTGCCCGCAGCTGCTCAGCTGTCCATAGGTGTTCTGCTGAGAGTAACTGCTCTGATCATAACTAGTCAGCTGTGTCGAGGAATAGCTGGTAGGAGGACAGGATGGAGGTGCGGTGACTGGTTGTATTGGGTAGCTTCTAGGAACCTGGGGATAACTGTAGTTACTCTGTCCCTAGCCTACGCTGGGCTGGTCATATTCCCCTGTGCTAGACTGAAGTTGATTAGTCTCCGTAGGCATGTTACCATCCTGTGGTCTTGCAGATGCAGTAGCTGCTGGTTGCTGCCCATAGGCTGGGTAAGCAGGCTGAGTGCCATATGCTTATTGAGCTGCATTAGAGGTCTGGGTGGTGGCAAGTGTAGCAGTAGAGGTGTCATAAACACAGTGCCATACCCCTGGACAGGTTGGCTATGCAGCTGGTGGGGGGAGTATAATCAGTAGGAGGCTATCCATAAGAAGTTGCACACATAGTCTGCAGATAGGTGGCAGTGGTCTGAGCCTGGGTATAGCTGATATCAGTAGTTGTCCATACGGACCAGAGCTTTGTTGCCCAAATGCCTGGGTGGTCTGTGCATATCCTTGAGGTGGCTGGGCAATGTAAGCACTCAAGCTAGCTGGGCTGCAGCTTGGCTATAATCTGTGGACACCATTTTCTTTCCTTCCTCATTCTCTCAATGTCTGTCATCCTCTTGCTTTTCCTCTCCTGCTTCTAATTTCTGAGGAAAAGCTTTTATTTTGGTGCCACTTAATATGATATTGACAGTGAGCATGTCATAAATGGCTTTTATCAGATTAAGGTAAGTTTCATCTGTACATATTGGATGAATGGACAAAGAATATCTGACATTTGTAAACAATATACTACAACTATGACATAAAGAAATATAAAGGAGCAATTTGTAGATAAGGGGCAGCACATTGAGAACTGTATATTAAGTGAAATAAGAAGACACAAGAGGTTAAACATCTTGGGGCTGGGAGATAGCTCAGTAGAATAAGCGCTTGCCTGGAAAGTGCAAAGGCTTGAGTTCAATCACTAGTTCCACCAAAAAAATTAAAATGAAAATGAAATAAAGAGTACAAATGTCTCATGTCTTATCTGAGAAACCCAAAATATAAATATAGAGCAGATAAAAGGCAAAGGATAGGCAGCAGGAGATATTTTACAAGCATAGGGAAGATTGAGAAACGGAGAGGATAGGGAGGGAGAGAAGCGAAAGGGAATATAAAAAATAATGGAGATATGTGAAATTCATTTACTACCTTTCTACAAGGAATGTGATCATTATGGAATGCAAACATGTACAAATAAAACTAATATGTAAAGAGACAGAAAAACAAACATTATAGGGTTTTAACCTCATGATAACTGCAGAAAAGAAACAATCTCAGAAAGCAGATCACATATCTTCTAGTTTGGTTTCTTCCATTACGTTACACTATCCATTACACCATCCTAAAATGAGCTTCTGATACATGTACTTATTTTAATGTTAAGCACTTGTGCTTTCCATTGAATTATATCCCTAAATCTAAGGAAGTAATTTATTCGAGATCATTTTACACCTGTAAAATTATTCAATATCTTGAAAATAACACTGTGACCCTACATGTTGTTTATTCTTCATTTAATACTGAACTGTGTCCTCTTAGAGTTCTCTGCTACAAAACTGAACTGTGATAATATAAAATGAGGAAGGAAACTGGATATTCTTAAAACAAGGAATGTAATCATGGGTCAGTATTCAGTTGACTGCATTGGCTACTTTTAAGGAAATGATCTTTTACTTAAGAGAATATTTTACAGCAAGAGTTGGGATATTAAATTTGAAATCTAATTGATGACACAAAATTTAGAACACATTAACTGATAGATTTTATACCTATACCTGCTTAACAAAATCAAGCACCAGGAAAAAATGTAAAAATCTGCACCTGTTAAGTCATGAGTTTGATGAAACAGGGAAACAGATTGAACATGCAATAAGAAACATACTTCCCCAAGCCATGGATGGGTGGGCAAGAGGCCAGGAAGAGACACGTGGCTGTGGGGTGCCTGAGACCTTTGTAGAATAAGTCATTTACAACCATAATAGAAACCTTTCCCATTCCACCTTCTAGACAGATCACAGTGTCATAACCCAGTGGCCTAGGTGTGAAATTCTTCCTTAAACTAGATAGTTAACCACATCTGTCTTCTCCTTTGATGCCTTTGAGTTGTTAGGTAACAGGGTTACTTATAGTTTGGTAAGAGATGGAAGAGTACCAGGTTATTGCTTCCAAGGTTAGGGTGTCTGGAGATCACTAAGCATAAGAAATGTCCTAGAAATATGTAGGTCTTTGCATGTTACCTGGTCGCCATTAACTGAGGGTCATGAATTAGTCTTGTGTGTTCAACAGAGAAAAGATTTAGGAAACACTGAATTCATATACAGACCCTTCTGCCCACAACTTACAAATATATTAATTTCTGGTATGTAGCTGTATTCCAGTAAGGGTACTAAAAGAGGATGAAGAAGAAATTAGGTTAATAAGCCCTGGTAATATACTCAGTTGTCCATAAGAATTTATTTATGTCATTTATGTAGGAAGTTGAACTTCCAATAAGCTAAATACTTAAGAGGAGCAGAGATTAATTCCAAAGAACGGGAATGAGATGTGTTCAATTGGGAAATATACTTTTCTTATTGCTTTGTGGGAAAACAATTAATAAGGATGTTAAGTTTAGTAGAGGAAAGAAAAAGGGGTAAGCAATTCGAAAGAAGTTCATGCGGTGGACACAGTTATTCTGAAGGGCTCTGGAGATGCTATAGGCAAAACTTATTTCACAGACTGAGATAGTTTAATTTAGAGAAGGATAAAAGGGATAAAAACTCACAATATCATTCCTTTGGGTTACATTTGTTAATGTGTATTATAAATAAGAGGTTCATCATTCTCATTTTACATATGAATAAATTGAATCCCAAAATGATTATACAGTGTTATTAGGACCACAGTTTAAAGGGGCTATAAAAAGCCTCAGACCATAATAGAATATTTTTTGTACTATAAAGCTCGAGAATCTCTCTGGAATCAAATTGTTTTGAGAAGGACATAAAGTGTCAACTGAAAAAATTCTAGTATTTGGATAGTACATCTTATAAACGTAAAATTGGTTATTATGGTTCATTTCTTCATAATTAAGTGAAAATATTTACTAGGCCATAACTTAGGGAAGGATAAAAGGGATAAAATCTCACAATATCATTCCTTTGGGTTACATTTGTTAATGTGTATTATAAGTAATACAAATAAATAATTTATTGTCATAAATTTTCATGTTATAATTTTTTAAGATATAAAAATGATAGGAGTAGAGAGAAAATGATAGAATTGATTAATCGCCAATTATACTATAGCTCCACTACCTCTAGGCTAATATGTCATTCACAGATATCAGAATGCTGACCCTTTGGTAGGAAGTTGCATGTGTATGAAAAAGAACAAGGTCAGCCTCACAAGCCTGTAGGCAAACTTCATGGCAAAAACTGATATAGGAAAAATACTAGGGTGATGATATAGTTCAGCATCTTTTATCATAGAGGAAATTCAGAGAGTAGCATAAATACACTCCAGAGTCGAAAATACTATAAAATTTAAATGGAGGCACAATATTTTAACTTCAAAATTATATCAGCAATTGAAGAATGAGTGTTTTATGGAAGTCCTTCAATTGTAATCAAATTTAGGCAATTATGAGGAATACAAATTTGTTTAATTCAATAATGTTTGCTTTTTGTGAGGAGCGATGGGATGACAATATCAAGATCAGCTTCTTAGAATTTCTGTGTTAGTCTATTATAATTCTGTAAAATTTTTGTATCTGGTACAGTGTCTGGCTATGCAGCCTGGACTTGTAGTGATCCTCTTGTTTTCAGCCTCCCCAGTGCTGGGACTATAGGCACATAACACCACACCTGTTTTTTGTTTCTTGACTTTTGCAGCAAATTATTATGTTCTGTGTAGAATTCAATACAAGCTCATATACAGAGGCAACAGACATTTTCTGTTTTTCTATCATTTTCTCAAATGTTGTTGACTATTTTCTGTTTGACACAAAACTCAGTGTTCGGCACATAGAACATGTTTTTCAAAATTTAAAGTAAAACTCTAAGCTTGTTTAACACAAAGAGAAAATTACTAATATCATAAAAGGCATCCACATACATTAATAAGATCACAGCTAATCCCATAATTATACATCCAGTAAAAGCAGGAAAAGGCATCAATTCCATAGATAAAAACACCAGTATCCTGATTAATTGACATATTTTTAAAGAAATCAGAAATTATGAGCTTGGAGCTGGGGAGATGGCTCATTAGAAAAAGCACTTCCCTGTCAAGCACTACAGGTCTGAGTTCAATCTCCGGTTCCNAAAAAAAAAAAAAAAAAAAAAAAAAAAAAAAGATGAGCTCAATCAATACAATGATTCTAGATTTATAAAGTAAATTTCTATGAACTGAGGGACTTTAAATGTTTACCTTAAACTATTAGCACCTACATATTAGAAGCACTTGTAGATTAATTGAACCAAAATGAATGTCTGATGGGTATGAAAAGGACGTCTCCACTGATGCTTCATCCAGCAAGGTGCTAGGAGGATTCTGTGGAACAGAATAAATCACCTGGCTTCCAGGATTTTGAGGCATGAATAAAACATCTTATTATTCTGCAAATGGCAGTCAAAAAATCAAGTCAAAATAGTAGGTGAACTTGGAAAAGTATTCAATCCCTGAGGACAGAAATATTTTTATGGACCTAATAATTTTCCCCTAAATTACCTGTGTAATCATAGACAATTTAATTAAGCTCTCTGACACCCAGCATTAGCATAGTTACTATCCTAACATAATACATATATACTCTTTGAAATGTTTTATAGGAAATTTTCAGTTCATCAGTTTATGAATTGTGTGTATTCAAATAATGTGGTTTTGTAGATCAAGTTCCCTGAAAGTTTATGACTCCAGATTAGTTGACAGAAATGTTCCCCTTATCCACTAGTATCTACTTACACATAGTTAATTGTGTGCTTGACATTTGTCTTTTCCATTTACTAAAATTTAGGCCCCATCAGAGAAGGAGCATTGTACATTATTTCTTATGCTCTTTCCTCTGTGTAGATTAATCTACAAAGTATTATTGTATAAAGTACATCATTTAGAATTCCCAAATTATGTTTCAGTGACTAAAATTTCTGAACTTCTCTTTCAAAATACACAGAAAAATGTTAAGGTTCTGCTGGCATTGTAGGTTCTTGGTGGGTCAGCAGGATAACATAATTGTGGTGGCAATACAGATTTAATTGTGGTCCCCTAAATTCTTGTATTGAAATGCAAACAAAGTGCAGCTAAAATTATGGTATGCCCTTTAAATATATAATTGATGTAAATAAGAATATGCATACAGCCTCTAATTCAACACACTTATTTTCCTTATAAGTATTAGGACACAGGGAGATGCCAAAGAAAAACCATGTGGAGTCACAGGAAGTAGTTGCATCCTACAAGCCAAAAAGAAGTTAAAAAACAAACAAACAAAAAGGAAAAAAAATCTATACCATCACCTGGTTTGGAATATAATGAATACACTTATGATGGTATTTTTTTTAGATCTCCTGCTCAAAATTATTGTAATGGCTGTCTCTGATATTTAGCTGAGGCAAGTAAGTCAATGACCACAGTCAGTTTCAAAAAGTCGTCCATAACTATGTTCCCAAAAGAAAAAGCAAACCATTTTCTCAAGGCTCTACATTAATAAGCTCAAATCAAGCAGTGTTTAAATTTAGGTAAATAGAACAGAATCTGTGTCAATGTTCCTTCTTTTTTATGAATCATATAATTTAAAGAACTGGTTTGAAATGATCTGTTCCAAGTATTATTTTTCTTTGATTTGTAATCACCTGCCACCTGACAAAGTTCTTGTGTGTTCTCCACAATGAAACAAACACTAATTCAAAAGCAAATTAATTGCCAAAATAATCTTTTTTTCTGTTATGTCTTTGTATAGTTTGAACTTTTCTAATCTAAAAATTTCATTGCCAAAATGATGCCACAAAAAAAAGAAATTATATAACTTTCCTCATGCGAATCATCGCAGTTAAAATGCAGATGCCCTGAAAGCATTGTAGAAAATTACTTTTAAAGTGCTGATAAGTGATAATTTTTTGTGGAGTAAGACTTGAATAATACCTAAGCTATTATATTCTACATAGTCCAAAATAAAAAACCTAAAGCTTTTAAGCATTTAGGAGATGTTATAAATGCAAAACAAAATTAAATTTGCATGATTATTCAGTGCTGTGTTTATCTAAAAGATTTGTCTTTATCTGAGTTAGCACGTGAAATACACTGCAATCAATTGCAAATGTCTGTATTTGGTTTTCTCAGAAATAACTGTTTTAAACTATTCCAGAATCAAGAACAACATGAGCAATACATAGTTCTTCCATCACCTTAGGAAGCACATACAACATACATTGCATACACTTTTTTATGTATTTAATACAGAGTCTACAGGGTGTTCAGGGTCTCACTACTAGATCGGACTCATAGTGTTCCTCCTTTTTGCAGTCTCCCAAGAGCTGGGAATACAGGCGCGCTACACGCCGAGTCCCAATGGACATCTCAGAGTGCCCCGCCGGCAAGCCCATCACGGCATGCTGGGGATCTAACCCCAGTCCCTGCTGCATTTGACTAAGAAAGCACTTTGACTCACTGAGCTATCTGGTTGGTCCATTTCATGCACATTTTGTCATGGCATTGCAAACATTTATTCAGGAATATCTGACATGTTCCTAGCTCTAGGTGAATTAAAGAAAAAAAGACGGCAGAGAGCTAGTTGCTGACTGCTAAGCCTCAAGCTATTATTTAATACTGGGAGGAACTAATACAGTGATATGCCAATTTATATTAATGCTAGTATATGGAAAACAATTTATCAATATTTATCTAGTCTCTTACTGCAGACCATTAAGTACACTATACAGAACAATCTTAAATCATACAAACTAAGATAACTTGAGGGGTCGGGAAGATGGCTCAGTGGAATAAGCACTTCCCTGGCAAGCGCAAGGGCCTGAGTTCAATCCCCAGTTCTGAAAAAAAATTCACAAACTAAGATAACTGCCCAAAGTATTATTTTAATAGTATAATTTTAATAACAAACTAAAAATAATATAAATACTATGCTGAAGGGATTGATCAAACTAGAGCATATAAACTTGAAACAAAAAATTAAATAAGAAATTCCACATAGTTTAGCAAAAAGCTCAAATGAAAATTTATATTTTAATTTACTTTATGACTTTATGTGAAAGTATGTATGATGTTAATTACATAAAAGAGCACACAATATCTGAGTAAAAGTCAGCAGAAAGTAAATATGCCTAAAAGTTACCAATCATTACAGTTAGGTAATGACAGTACAGTTTTTTGTTAAATATTGTGTACTATTCTTATAATTTCAAAAATGATTTTATATCCCTTTGATATAGGAAAGTATTCCATGGCACATTAAATTTAAGATGAGAACTTAAACTTAACATCCTAGGAATTAGTATGCATTTTATAACTAATGATCTAGCAGTTTATCCCTATATTTTCTTTGGATTGGGATATTTATTATGATCCACTTTAAATGTATAGCATCTAACCTTAATTTGATAGATGTGTAGATAGATAGATTTATGGCAGGGAGATAGGTAGATAGAGCTAAATAAGCAGACATACATGCATGCATGAGAGTAGTCATGCCATATCTTAGGTGCCTGCTGGTGGTGGTGTTTCACGCGCTTTCTTATCTTCTCCAAATACCACTTAACAACCACGATAAAAGGTCAGTGAAATATTTACCTGTGTGTCATTCCTTGAGTATGCTCTGTAATCTCTTTTCCAGTGCTTTTCCTCAAGCTGTTCACTGTGATATGTGAGTCAGTATCCCATTATGAAGCAGATGGCACACTCAAAGGAAAGGTGTGAGGACGCTGCAATTTTGCAAGTATTTCCAATATATGTCAAAGTGGATAATGAAATATAGAATGGAAATACAAAAAAATCAATAATGTGCAAATTACTGTTTTAAAGACCAAGAGGGTGGACAAAGATTTAAGTAGACTGACAAATAAAAGTAAAGAAATCTCAAATTGTAAAAATGCAGATGAGAAAGTAAGCTGGACAAGATGACACATATTGGTCTGTAATCCTAGCACTGTGAATGGCTGCAGGGGAGGCATTAAGTCCCCACCAAGCCTCGAGATTTCAGAGAGGTCTTGGCTCAAAGTCAAAAGGAAATAAAGGGGTTGCCTGGCGATGTAGCTCAGTATAAATGACTGCGTTCAGTGTTGTCTTTCACTACACACACACACACACACACACACACACACACACACACACAGGACTACATTATCTCCAAGCTTAGAGGAATTAAAAGAGACTATTATGAAACATTTAAAGAGCTTTCAAAAAATTAGATAAGTTTGAGTAAATGGACTCACACTAAGGTGGTTGCACAACTGATACCAACTCAAGATAAAATATAAATATGGATAATATTATCACTATTAATGATTTGAGCTAAAATTTTGAAAACATAATTGAAAGGAAATTTCAATACCAGATAACTCCTTGAGTGGATTCTACCAAATGTCTACCATAAAATTTGCATGAATCTTTCACAAACTTTTCCAAAAAACCCAGAAAAAATTATCCTGCCCTCATCCTTCTTCAAGCTGCATTTCACCCTCTGACCTAGACCAGGAAATACTTCACTGCTACAGAAAACCATAATTCACTATTGTTTGTGGATACACATTTAGAAATGTTTTCCAAATATTCTCAAAGTGAATCCAAAAGCATGTATAAATTATTGTAGATGCTGACCAATGGAATTTGTTTTACCAAAATATAAATCTGATTCAACATGTAAAATCAATACAAAAGTACAAAAGTACATAACCATCCTAATGAAAACTAAAATAGTTGGTAAAATTAAGGATTTTATGCTAAAAATGCTTCATATGCTAGAAATAGAAGGGAACTTTCTTAGCCTGATGAAGAGCATATTCAATAGTGAAAGAACTGCTTTCACTATTGACATTAGAAATAGAATAGAATGTCATCTCGGACCAGTTGTATCTAAAGAATATAGATTCTGGTCAAAGTAATAAAACTAACATATAAAATAAACAGTATATGGATTTGAAAGCAGAAGAAAAATTTTTTCCATTCTCTAATGGTATGATATGCACATAGAAAATAATGAGCTAAAGAGATAGCAGTGGAATAAGCTACCTGCCTGGCAAACACCGAGTCCTAAATTCAATCCCTGGTATCACGGAAAAAAAAAAAAAGGAAAGGAAATATGTGTACAAAACTATTAGATCAACTAGGCACGCTCAACAATATTACAAGACTTGAGGTTAATATATAAAGTATTTTATTCACTATGCTAGCAATGAACAACCCAAAGTTAAAGTTGGAAGAAAAGTCTTATGTATAATAATCTAAAAATAATAAAATATTTAGATATCATTTTATTAAGTGCAAAAGTTGAGCATTGACATAATGAAACATTTTTAAAATACAGCAATCAAATATATGGAAATATTTTATATTTATGATTCAAAACCTTAATTTTAAAATGTATCCTATCATATATATAATATATTTATATATATTATATATATACAAAGGGAGAGAGATGCATGTGTATGCATGTAGTTTTAATATATAAAAATCATGTGGCTTTATTGTAAAAATATTTAATCTTATTAAAAATACATTAGTGTACATAGAATATGGAAAAATTCAAACAATCTTGAAATGCACAAAATTGGACTATTCACTATATTTTCCAATTTTAAAATTTAATGCAAAGCTATAGTCATAATATGTCTTACTGACTTTAGGATAGAAACACAGCTCAAGGGAATAAAATTGAAAGTGCAGACATAACATAACATAACATTCCAGCAAAACATAATGGGAAGGGATGGTGTTTTCAACAAAGACTGTCCTGACATATCTAGGTGCAAAAGAATTATGTTTTACCCCAACTCAGAACAAGTACAAAATTAATTCACAATAGATCAAAGAGCTAAGTCTAAGAGCTAAACTTAAAACGTTTTAAGAAAATGAATCAAGTATAAACCTAATGAGAGGGTAGGGACTCTTGTTTTGAGAATATTCCCAGAGCCTTTCTAATGTACATTTGATATAAAGGAATTATTAGTGTTACTTATCTCTTGGACAGCAAGGACCATGGTTCATGTATATTATCTTTCAGACAAAGTCCAAAGGAGTTTTGCAAATGAAATTTGAACAAGAACACTCACCATGATTTCATGTACATGTACATTAGTAAAATCAGTAACTGGGTATTTTTTTATGTAATTGGTACAGGGTCTCACCGTGCAGCTCAACTTCATAGTGATCCTATTTCAGCCTTGCCAATGCTGGGATTACAGCATGCCCTGTTTTGGTGTCTGGCTCAGAGTACCAGAGCCTGGGGACTGCAGGGCATGTGGTACTGGGTATCAAACCCTGGTCCCTGTGCTTGCCAAGCACGTGCTTAGTCCACAGAGCTGTCTTGCCAGGCTTTGGTTATTCTTTAAGCTCCAGGGCCAAATTGTATCAAATATGTTCATCATAATTTTCTCCTTAATATTCACGTGACTAAATGAGTGGCCTGTTTTAAAAGTTCCGACAGTACTGTCAATTGGTTTCTTTTCAGCTCTGAGTCTCAGTATCTGCACACCTTATTGATGCCTTTAACTTTCGTATTGCAATGCAAGGCCTTTTATGGAAACCCGTCATTAACAGCGTAAAAACTAATTGCAAGTTGCATGCTACATTAATTTTCCCCATAAACAAACATCCAGGAAGTAAAACATATGCTAATGAAGAACTGATCATTTCATCCACACGCCTGAAAAGCCAGATGGAAAGTGCTTCAGTCTCAGAATTCTGATAGATGAAGAATCACAAGCCACTCTTTTTAAAGCCTTGACAAGCTCCATGAGATCTACTGTCATGTTTACACCTGCAGGTGCCACTTCCTACACAGGGTGTGTTTTGATTTTTTGAGATTATATTGTATTTTTGAATTGAACATTGACATATCAGAAAAGCGACAGGCCTGAGTGGTGACAGTGATTTAAATCAAATATGTGATTTTGACACTTGTACTCTTATGCTAATATTTGTGTGATGATTTAATGTGGTCTCTTCTCGTGGGTCCATATTGTGGATGTTAGATCTGCAGAGACAGATGGTTCACTCTTCTATTCAATTAGTTAAACACACTTTCATTAATCTCTTCAGAGGATTCTCCAAGGATATCATACAAAATCTGATTGAAATAAAAAGGTTTTTGACAAGCCCTGGCCTGCACATTTTTTTAGTTGTATTGGAGCAAATTAAATGATAAATCTGTCAGTTGATTAAAAAGTAGAAGTATAATTAGGCATTTCGCTATTCCTCATTTAATCATTGGAAATCAAAAGACAGTAATATAAGATTAAAGCTTATATAATTTTGTATTGCCAAATGTTTTATTTGTGTTTGAAGTAGATACTGAGAGTTTCAGCTGGTTATTTTTTTCTACCAGGTTTGACCAATTTAGGTAAAATTTTTGTACTGGCTGTTGGCACATTAGCTACTATACTCTTATAGATTTGGAAGAAAGTGTAAGAGATAAATTAGGCAATTTGCAGGTTTCCTTCAACTCTATGCAGGCAGTTGAAAATGTAGAATTATGCAAATTGCAATGCTTAAACTCTGGTTTATATCACTTAAATGTTAGTACCCGTATCCTAGTGGTCTAACCAGTGTGTTATTTTCCTCCATACCCAATCCTTGTAGTGTTGTGCCATGTGGGCGACTATTGATGGTTATCTGTGAGAGGAAATGAAAATGATCACTTCGGGGCTGGAAAATAGAGGATGAGTATGACAGGTAGATACTCTTGTTTCTTGCCTTGTCATGTTGAAAACCCGCACTGTCAGAGTCACGATATTCAGCACATTGGAAAGTTCCTTTTCTTAAGTTTCTTAGATTTGAGACAATTTGTTACTTCACGATAACCTTTTCTATATGGATCAGTGACAATCTATATTGAATGTGGAATCCAAAGACCTTAGTGTACCTCCAAGTCCCAACTCCCTTACTAATTTGATGATCCCGTTTTTAGGTAAATTAGAGTTTCAACTCCTTCATAAAATTGGTGTTCACCAAATACCCACATTGCCTCACCATTTATTTTGCTTAGTGTGGAATAATGAATAACTCTTGTTATCATCCATAGAACAGTAACTATATGCATTCTTTATAGTCAAAGGCAGCTAAGAGCTACATCGCCTCCTTTAGTTCTCTTTTTCTAAGTCATAGAGATATAATGGTCAAGTACCCTGAAAAATCATCATGAGTTGAACAGTGATGGACTCTAAATGACTAAGACCATAGTCTCAGGTGATGCTGAGGTTTAGGTGCTGTGGTTTATTTCTCAATCTCAGCATAGTCTGGCCTATTGTAATTAATTAAATATTTTTATTGAAAAATATCATTCTTTGATTTGTTAATCACTACCATGTGTTTTAGAGAGGGGTGTGGAAAGTGTGATCTATAGTCTCATACT
>NDGN011476997.1:0-22387 GCA_002564285.1 Tympanoctomys barrerae
CTACCTACCTACCTAGCTGTTTGGGGAATAATTACTATCTTTTGCATAATATGCAAAACAGGGTTTCCTGCAACATGGAAAAATCAGATAACTGGTGCTTTTCAATAAAAGAATAATTAAAGGAAAGTGGGAGACAATCAACCCAAGGGCAAACTGTCTTATCCCTAGTTCTGGGGGTGCCAGGAGGAAGACCAAGGGCTAACCACCACCACTGGGGGATTCTCAGTGTACCCTTACTCTTCTGGTGGATCAAAGAAAGATGCTGAAGGAGAGGTTCTTTCATTGCAGTTAAGTAAGAATCATTCTCAAGGAGGGACAAATTCCCACAAAAATAAAGAGAAAGGACCAGGGACCAGGCGGCAGTGTTTGCAGGCTTACACCTGCAGGAGCATTGACGAGGACCCAAGTTGGATCCAATGCAAATCTGCAACTCGATGAATTTGTTGAAGTCAGCAAACAGGGCCTCAGACATGAAGTAGAGAGAGGTTTATTTTCATTTTAATAGGAATTTGGCTAATCCAAAGGTAATTGCTTCTGAGCTAAAAGAAAGGGAAGCTTTGTGTTTCTGAAGGCTTGAAGCATTTCATTTTGAATGAACCATCGCAAATCGAGCAATTAAGGGGCTTTCATAGTGTCTCTTTGTACACAGGTAGGAGACCCACACATCCGAAGGAGACCCACATACCCGAACTCCAGACTGCAGGTATAGAGTGTACCTTGTGGCTCCTTTAAGGCTCACTTGAAAGAAAGGAATGATAAGATATAGATTTTATCTGGGCAGCACAAGAAAATCACCAAAGCTGACTCCCAGTAGGATGTTGGCCCAAGCAATTCCTACCCTACCTACCTAGGCATTCCATGAACGCTACCCCTGAATCTTTCTACTCATAAATCATCCCACTGAGCATACATTGTACATAAAAGAGAGTAAATGACAGCTAAATGAAACAAAACTACATACTACGAAATAATACCAGAGCTAACGAAACACAGATGGCATATATTATGCCATTTTATTTTCCATTAATTTTTTCTCTTCCTAGTGTTCCAAATTACAGAACTGAGTTATAAGGGAAAGACATTTGCTGAAAGCCTAAGATGCCTTAAGTTGTCAGTCCAAGATAAACTATATCAGAGTTATAGAACATGCTTATTAAAATGCATATCCTCCATCCCAAAGTAGCCACTCAGTCAGATGTTTGAACATGAAAGAGAGGAATCTACATTTTACTCAGGCCCTTACCTGGGCTATAAAATTGCTGTACTTATATTTCAATGAATAGCCTAGCAAAAAGTGGGTGAAAAGCCTTTTTGAACAACAATGTTTACATTCAAGGTAGGATTTGAGGCCAGGATTTTTGAGAAAAAATGTTTTGATCTTGCCTCTTCCCATCCAAACAGATAAAAGAATAAGTAACATTGACTTCCTTTCCAAGTGTCCTATGTTGGAAAAGAGAAACATCTTAAGATTTTCAAGCTGGAATAATTTTATTTTATTTTCTGTATTTTTAGGGAAGGGTCTACAGAGGGTTCAGGGCCTTGCTACTAGGTCAGACTCATAGTGATTCTCCTGTTTATAGCCTCCCAAGTGCTAGGATTACAAGAGCGCACCACCATGCCCAGTTCCATTCGTCATTTTAGCACACCCCTGGGGGCAGGGCTGGTACAGCAGGCCCTGGGATCTAACCCTGGTCCCTGCATCTCCTTGCAAGCATTTTAATCCACTGAGCTATTTGGCAGGCCCTAAACTGGTATAATTTTAACACTTGAGGTTTCTGGATGAAGTAGAACAATTCTGGAAGAAATCCGAAAACTTGAGTTCCTCTATGCTATGCATCGGAGCAAGACCAGAAGCTTGATAAATCATTGGGGCACTCCTGCAGGATGCGGAAGTAAAGATATCATTAGAGGTATAGTTGCTAGAAAATGACTTGATCAGAAAACTGTGAGAGCCCAGGCCTGTGGAAGATGCTTTCTTTCTGAGACAGAATCAGCTCTCAAGATGAGCTCAAGATGGAGAAGAGCCTATTTTCTATGTGACATGGTCTTGGCAACTTTGAAGGAGTAGGTTGTTCATCAAGCTCACATTTATTTATATTATTATCTCAGCAAGTTTCCAGAGGTACTTTGGTTGACAAAGGTCGTGGGTAAGATCAAAGTTTTATTATAAGATCCTTTTTTATTTGGCTGAGAATTCTAGCAGAATGAGCAGCAAAAGAAAGAAGCCCAAAATCAATAAACTAGGTAGAACAACAACAAAATAAATGTTTAATATATTTTCCAATACGACCATTTCTCACCCCTTATCCCTCTGCCTCAACTAAAAAGATAGAGAAAGAGAAAAGAAAGGTGGGCACCAAGTGTCCAGAGCAAAATTTTAAAAGAACACACAGCCGCCTTGTGACCGGGGAGTGCTAATAGGTTTTGATAAATCTCATCTCCTTCGCGGACGTTTGCCTTGCCCCAAGCCTGTCGCTTCCAATTGCTGAGCCCATAGGCACAGCCAGCCCACGGCCACCAGCAGCAGCCACCTCCAACTGCAGCAGCAGCTGGTCCAATATGTCTCAGGAAAGAATCCTAGTGAAATGCATAAATTCCATCGGGGAGGCTGCAAGCAGAGCCATCAGCAGCCTGGCCAAGCTATTTTTAGAACCATCTAACTGATTGTCCACAACCCGCCGCTCTTCTTCCCCGCTTTCTCTCTCCAGCTTCTCTTCTCCAACATAAGCCCCCCAAGCCTGAGTGATCCATAATATGACAGTGAGCGGGCAGGTGAAGGGAACCTTGTAAACAACTGTCCTGAGTAGGTAGATTTGGAATGACTAGGTACGCAGAGAACGTGACGCAGGCTGGGACGAAGGATTCAGGCGTCGCAGATGGACTGGAGGTGGACTGGGAGGGGGGGCGGGGACGGGAGGTCTGCTGCGCATACAAAGACGTTCTCAAGGAAATTTCTATACCCCTCCCTTTCTTCCCTGCGACATGCTATATATGGACTCTTGATTTAGGGGGGTAGAGTGGTGTTCTGTGCACAGATTTTGCACACAGATTGTTCCCCACGCTTTCCAAGATTGCTTAGTGAAGTCCATACTCTCCATCTCCACACCATAGTAAGTGCTGGTGGGCACACAGTGGCTGGACAGTATAGGCTGTTCCCAGAAAGGAAAAGAACAATCAGCATCAGTTTTGGGACACAAAGTATTACAGGTTCTTGCCTGTGGGCCACTGTGTTTGTCATCCTTGTGCCCAGTCAGTCCATGTGCATGCCACCACATCTTAATGCCTTCTGTCAGCCCCTATTCCTGTCTCTCCATCCCTTGATCTCCTTTCCCTTCAAGAAAGGTGTGTATCTCCCTACTGCCTATCTTTCACTTTGCCCTAACTTACACCTAGGGCTTCTCATACACGAGAAAGCATGTGCTACTTAAAGCTAACTCAGGGCCAGCGAGGTAGCTCAGAGGACTAAAGCACCTGCTTAGGCAAGCTTAGACAAGCGCTGGGACTACAGTTCGATCACCAGAATCACAGGCAGCACCAGCCCTACCCGCAGGGTGGGCTGAGCCAGCCAGAGTCTGGGCATAGTGGTGCATACCTGTAATCCCCTAGGGCTAGAAGCTGAAAGCAGAAGGATCGCCACAAGTCTGAGCTGCGTAGTGAGACCCTGCAACAACAAAATACATTTTTTTAAAAAAGCTAACTCAGCCTCTTTGCAGTAAAATCCCAGCAAGGAAGTTTGCTTTTCCCAGCACAAATTTCACAGGAGCTCTAGAAATTCAAGAGCAGCAGTGGAAAGGGCTGCCAGCCTTCCACTCACACATAAGCTGACCACGGATCCCCAGGGGGTACCACTGCCATGATGAATTCTCCTGAATATGGAACCTTTGGCTTTGGCTTGCTGCAACACAGTCTCCCTCTTGTGTGTGCTCTTTCTTGCAATCTAATACCAGCAAGCACACAAAGCACAGCACCCTCACAGGAAGTACGAAGGCAGAGGACCCTGAATCCCAGGTGAGCAATCAAACTCCTTCACTCTCTCCTCTCTGTACCTGTGGTGCATGAATAAATTACTTCATCTTGGCTATCAGAGGAAGCTCTGAACTATGCAAACTGAATCCCATCACTCATCTGCTGAAAACATTCCCAGAAGCTTCTTGTGGTTCTTGGAATAACACTCAACCTCTCTGCCTGGCCTGGCAAGACCTGCTTGGCCTTTCCTCCTTGTGGACTGCCACCCATTCCTTTTCATTCTGTAGCCGTGTGTGTCTTTCCTTTGGGTCCGACAAGCATGCCTTCTGCCTGAATTGCTTCTCTGGAGACATCTATGAATTAGCTTCTCATTTCTGCTTTAAACCTCAGCTCAGTGGCCCCTCTCAGGGACAGGCTGCCTGACCTCGCTCCATCCCTACCCACTCAGAATGGTATTACTTAGCCTTCTCTTTTTGGTAACACACTGTCTCAGAGAAGTCATGACATTTATTTACTGACCTGCAAATGTCTCTCTTCTTTCTCTAAAATATAATCTGTCTTGTTCACAGCTACATTTTGAGCACTTAATAGTATGTGCCCTCAATAAATACTCTAGGAATGTTGTTCTTAAGTCTCATTTCAAAGGGGATAATACCGCTTTGGCAGAGGTATCAAAAGGACCACACAAGACAATGAAGAATCTTTTTTAACCATGTTGCCTGGCATACAGTAGGTTTTTATAAGTTTTGCCCAGATTTGAAGTTTTTAAAGAAAAGCATTCAAGTATGACAATATACTATCTGTGTTTTCACCATTCACAGTGCTATGGAGTAGTTGAAACTTAAACTATTTAATGTCATTTAATAAAGTGACCAAAATGTGGGGAAAAAAATGAAGTTACTTTATGTACTTCTAACTACTCCAAAGAATTTTGCTCTGTGCTGACCATTCAAAAGCTTTTCATCTTTTTCAAATGTTCTCTTCAAATACATATCTAAGTTTTCCTGACCCTCGTGACTGAATCATTTTTAATATTTTTCTTCTTGAAATTCCCTAAGAAAAGCAGTAATGTGACAAGAATTATTTGAATATCTCAGATTGTGTACAGGAGCAAAGCCATATGTTCATTCTTCGGACCCAGGGGCGTCCATCTTTCCATGCCTCCAGAAGAGATGGGCGCATAATGACTGCTGTAGAAATAAAAATAGAAGTCTGTGGAAAAGAACGTTCTGTACTTTATGAGGCCAAAAATCGTGGAGGCATCCTCACATCTTTGGACAGGCAGGACCAGAGCCCAAGGGCCCTGAAGGAAGAGTTTGTTCAAAAGACACAGAGTCTTGGACACAAAAGAAAAATAATATAACTCAGTGTAGTAAACTATAATACAGTGCACTGATTACAAAAGTTATTCAAGAATCCTGAAAATAAATCAGTTGATTTACCAAGACATTGGAATAGGAGAATTTGTGAAATACTGGTCAGCCCCTTGTTACAAATCTTCTGGAGCAATACTTTTCTCTCTTCCTTAGAGACCAGTTGCATGCGTGGAACTCAACTGCAAGTTTCATAGCTGAGCCTGCGGATTACTCCGTGTGGGTTATATTGTATCCAAGGCCTGGTACAGCTTCACCAGAGTCCACAATTTCCTGCTGACACAGGGACTCCTTACCAACATCCTACATGACATTAGTCCGGTAAAGGACTAAAAACCTTAAGTCACAGAGATGCTGATAAGAATAGTGGTTCTTCTGATACCAATATTTGATTTTTTAAACCCTAACTTTATGAGCTTATGTTTGCAGTACATGAGTTTTACTTTCATCTTGGGTAGTAGATAGATATACTTAATATATCTGATATGAAATGTAAATCACGGCTTAGATCTGCTTGCTTTGGAAGTTGGTAAAAATTAGCCAATGCATGTCTGTTGCTGCTTATTTTGACCTGAACATATTTAAATATTAATCTCCCTGTTTTCCTCTGGTCCCCATGAATAACAGGCTGGTGTTACCCCCGTACATCAAGGCACTAAAATGATTTGTTCAGCGCAAACAACAACAGGGAAACTAAGACTAAGACAGTTTAATTCTTACCCTGACTGGGTGTGAAATCTCATGCCACCTGATATCTTATAAGCAGCAGCACCTGATATCTTATTTAATTCTGAAATACCTGAGTGCTATGTAATTGCAACTGTTTTTCATGAACGGCTGCCTCTTTATAAAGTAAAACATTCAGATAAGTCATAATACCTGGAACTTGGAGTGATCCTGTCTTCATGGCAAGAAACACTGAACAGAGTTCATGACATCTCATGAGGATTTCTCCATGTAGCCATCATCAGCTGTTTACACATACTCAGAAAACTTCATGACCATTTGCCTCATCCAAGAGATAAAGCTAAGCCATATTTTAGTCACAAATGTTTTGTACAATATATATATTGAAGAATTACTCATTTTAGGACCAAGAGAAGTAGAGAGGAATCTTACAGAAAAGCACATTTATATGTGATCCTCAACTGATTAAAAAAAAAAAAGATAGAATGATTTTATTTACTTTAGTGATGGCCCATTATTTATAAAATGTAATGGTGATGGTAATTCCACTAGTTCTTGGTATTACTGAAGCAAAGGAGAAAGTGAATGGTGAAGGTGCCGGCCTTCCAAACTTGAGCAAAATAGGAAGTGGGAAAATGGGTACTGATATTCATCAGTGAAACTCTGCTGAAATTATAAATATGCTATCGTTCTATCCTTTAGAAGTGACAACCATGACTTGCTTTATCAATCTTTTTGATTCCTGAGTTCCACAAGTTGAAATTCAAAGTACAAGCTTCTGACCAACTTAAGCTACTAGAGTTGCAACACTTTAGAAAGGGAAAATAAGATTTATACATCCTGTCGCAAACATTAAGTGATCAGCTACTTGACTTCCATGTCAGGCCAAAGTATATTTTTCACTCTTTCCATTGTGTTAAAATTCCCAAACCAGAAAAATGTCCTTTGATGTGTGATTCCTGGTTGTAAGAATATGGGAAATGTTTAAATATCTGCTGAGAATTTGATGCTATTCAATAAAACTTCCATGGATGTCAAAAGAAGCATTATTTCATTGTGGTCAGGAGAATGAAGCTGAATGGGGCATAAAAATGTAGGCTCCAATGAATGTGGCCCTAGAAATGATTCAAGTCCATATTTCAGAAGTGTTTCCTTTGTAGAATCTGCTGTTGTCAACTGCTAGAGGAGAGAGAGACCATTTAGGGTACCCCAGTGAATGCATTCTATCCTCTTAGAAAAGAGGAAAAAACAAATGGAGTCACCAGTTTTATTGTTAAATAATGTTCTGTGTGTTCCCAGGTTTGAGGTATCTCATTAGGTACATATAGGAAACGCCAAGGAAATGGAATGTATTAATCCTGATGTTAAACTTCTTTAAACTAAAAAATAAGAATATCATGTGCTAAGACAACACAGAAACAGCGCTCTATGATGCACAATATAATCTCTTTGTCAACATTTTCCCAATCAACTAAACTCTTGGAGATTCTATATTATGGTAGTAAAGATGCTGCATTTAGATTTCTATCTTCAATAACACTTTATTAATTCAGAACCAAGCACAACTTTAGAATTTAACAGGATCTAGGCGGATAAATCCTGGTGTAGTATCCATGAAAATAGAAATGAGAAGCAAGTTAAACTCACCAAACCAGTTAGCTGAGCCTATGAACTCTGAGTATAAATTTGAAATATTACAAAGCATGCTACAAGTAACTTAGAAAAAATATTTTATTTTAATTATTAGCAGCAATAATAAGGCAGGTTTACGTATTTCCTAAGATCACTTCCTAGGGTGGAGGTAGGGAGCAAGGAAACACCCAGAGACACAAACATTTTGGTTAAATTACTGTCCTTTTTTGAAAGCAATTTGATTTTCTTTTTTAAAAAATCATGATAAACTCTTTCATTAATTCAGACTGGCTTCTCCCTCTGGCTGTCCGAAATTGTAATAGTTTACTTGCTCCTCCTGTTTTAGTTTCTTTCAGCAATTCTTAACAGAATGCAGAACTCTTTAGCATTCCTCTGAAGCACTGTTATCAAATACTATTGCCTGGAAAACTAACTTTTTTTTCTTCTAGGCAAGACACTCTAATTAACTTCTCTGAGCTGGACTTCATTCTGTTACAACCATTTCCTCCAATTCAGCATAATTAAGGCAAAAGACTTGATTTTGGAGTCAAATTAACTCCAGGCATTTTATTTAGATATAGGCAATTCTCCTTGGATTAGTGTTGTTACTACCTCTAACAAAGGATTTAAAATAATTTTATTTTAAGGCATCAGAAAATTACCACATAATACAGGTCCAGACGCAGTAATTTCTATAAAACAAACTAAACTGATTCCTTTGGGAAAGAATAAGGATTTTTCTTTTCTTGTCTCCAGTATTCACTCAACTGATAGGTTCAGGCTACCAAGCTTCCCTGGAGACACAGATGCTTGTGCTATTCTAGCCATTTTCGTTAAAAAAAAATTGGTGATTATTGTGAAATCATCTCTCTCATACTAATTGGAGCTATTAGCCTCATGCATGGCTTCCTAAACCCCTTGTGTTTTCTCTCTGGTATTCTGTGTGTGTTCACATGTGGATGATTTAGAGATGGACTGTAGGCCTTTGTTGGTGCTAGCTAGGCAGGCATGCTAGTGCTGAGCCATATCCTTATTCCTCATCACTTCTTCAAATATTGTTTAAATATGTGTTAACTGTCCCTCATCTGAAACACTGGCTTGCTTCCAGTCTAATAATAGTGGACCAGAATTAGTGAACATTATATTTCGACATCACATACTGCAGATATCTGTGAATTTGCCTCCTCAACTGAATAACCAGGAATAAAACACAAGATAATTTTGAATCACTTAAAATTTTGATTAGAAATTACTCTGTTGGAGAGAGTTAAGATGAAGGCAAGAGGTCCTGTTCCCTTTCCAGCAATGCTAGATCTTTCCTCTTCCTCAGATGCACCAACCATGTTGCTTTCCCAATCCTTCCACTTTTGTAAATGTCTTGCCACAAACTTCTCTTCCTCTAAACCTTCTTAAACTATATTCTTGACATGGTGTATATTTTCAAAGATCAAATATCAATGTTTGTTTCAAAACGGCTTCTAATGCAGTCCTAAAGTCGTACTTCCTCCTCATCCCAGGTTATATGCTATACTATATTTATTTTAATTCATATTATATGAACTCCTCTATGTACTTTTATATTCAGACATCATAAATAGGCAATAAATCTCACACAGACAGGAACAGTGTTGATCTTGTGTACCACTGTATTAGTGGCACTTGACGTAAATAGTTCCCCACACTTTCATATGCCTTGTGGTCTAGAACCCTGAGTTGTTTAGCCTGATTCTCAAACACAATTTATGCAGATGCACCTTTTGCCATTGGGCAGATAGTAGAGCATCTGTGCCAGCAGGCTAAATTTGGCTGAAAAATCTACTTTAATAAATAAAGTGTCATTGGGACTCAGCCTTGTTATCACTTTACATATTGTCTATGGCTATTTTGGGGTTACAGAGGCAGAACTGAGTAGGTGTGACAGGATCACATGGCTCTGAAGCTTAAAATATTACATTCACTACCTGGCCAATTACAGAAAAAGTCAGACAGTACCTCAATACACTTATTAGAAAGGCCCACCAGGGCTCTAATCTTAAAAATATTCAGACGTGATGTTTTCTCACTGTCAATTCTTCTCATGGGTGAGATCAATAGCTACGTAAATGCATCATTATTTTTAGTCTAAGCAGCATTTTCTCTGAAAGACTGTGAATTTGAAAGTTAACCTGCCTCCCAAACACATAACTCGGCAGCAAGAGAATTACTCACTGGTAGCTCTTGAATCAATAATAATCGAACTATAAACTAAATGGTGATTTAGAAAGGAACGCTAAACTAACAGGTAATCACATAAAAAGGTGATGAAATCCTTGTCAATAAGTGCATGCTGCCTGTAGGTTACTGTGACATGAGCTGGTACTTTGAATGCAGAAGCCTAAGCAAACCAATTCCTTAGTGCAAATCAATTTGAACAGAAGGACATTACGACCCCACAGGAGAGTGAACGTGTGCCATCCAAGATGGTGACAATGCAATCAGACACAACGAAGCATGGTGTTACATAGAATGAAGTAGACTGAGCACTGAGAAATGCTTCTCCATGAATACAAATATTAGATGAGGTCTAGCTCCCTGAAGGGATATTGTCATTTTTCTCTGACACTGTTTTGAGTAAAGGCTGGCCATGAAGCTGAGATAGTTAAATAACACAGCATTGTCAGCTCCCACTGCAGTGCCCCAAATAAGAAAGAAGAAAGGGACAAGACAAACCAATAGGACTGCTCCTTGCAAGCCTGCATAAATTATTCTGTCCAGCAAGACACTGAAAAATGGCATGGCCTGGCAGCCCTTAGGAATGACAGTCATTAAGACCTCACAAGTGTTTCTCTTTCACATGTTAGCTTAAACCCATTCTGCTCTATTTTGTTCCAAGCAGTCTGTGGAATTTGTAGCAAAGGACAGTGTTTTTCCTTTAAAAATTGTAATGGAAGACTAGGCGTGGTGACATGGGCCTATAATCTCAGTGCTTGGGAGGCTGAAAACAGGAGAATAACGAGTCCAATCTACATAGTGAGAGCCTGTAGACCCTGTACTAAATACACACACAAAATAAAATAAAATATTGTAATGTGGTGGTGCACAACTGCAATCACAGTGCCCGGGAAGGCTCTGAGAGATGGATTGTAAATTCTAGTCCACCTGGGGCAACTTAGTGATCCAGAAAGACCTTGACTCAAAATAAAAAATAAAAATACAATCGTGCTGGGCTGTAGTTCGGTGTGAAAGTTGGGTTCCATCTCCAGCCCTGAAAAAAAAAAAATCTAATGGGATCCAATAGTTCTCCTATCATCCATTCCCTTCATAGGGAACTCATCTGACTCATCTTTAGGTTAGTCCACCATAGATACAGCAAATGAGAAACCAAGCCTTTGGGTACAACTGTTCTCAAAATAATGCTAGGCAGTTATCTTGGGCTGCACCCTGTAGTGTTTGTGCTTGTTCTCTCCAGTCACAGGAATTTTATGGTGATGATACATTAATGTGACAATGGATATTTTACAAAGTCTGATGACCCACTAGGAGATGAACTGATAACTGAGACCCTTGAAGGCTGAGTTTCAGGAAGAATGGATGGGGAGTTGGGCTTTCCATTCACACTGGGCACCAGAGGAAGATACCTCAGGCAGGAGAAGGGCAGACGCCATGACATGGAATGAGTGACTGCTGAAGATCATGCTCCTTTAGGGAGAACTCATTTTTTTTTCATTCAATAATAATTTAATCATTTTATAGGTTATCAGTTATTTCAGTTGTTTTGATAAGTTTCAATTCTAAGATCCATTAAACAATACCACTTAGTTATATTTAGAACATTAACCTTTTTTTCCCCAACCTTTTGGGAACAGGGTCTCACTATGCCATTGAGCTTGTCTTGAACTCACTTTACAGCCCAGGCTGGTTTTGGTTTTTTTGGGGGGTTTTGTTTGCATAATTTTATTGATAAACAAATAGCAATGAGACAATTTCAAATCTAATTGCTAGGACAGTTTCAATAATTAACACACTGCATACATTCCTCTTAGTGGTTAATTGCCGTACAAGATGCAGACTTGAGGAGAACTCATTTTTATGGGCAATAATACCTTTGGAAAGAAAGCATGTTTGTACTGGCCAAGGGAATGTGATGGATTGTTCAAAACCATTGTGTGAACACTTACCAAAAAAAAAATAGTTTATAGGATTCAAAATTTATTTTTGGTCATGAGGGAAGATATTCAGGAAAAGTTAGAAATTTATAAAGTTAGATTATTTAATAATGTAAAAAAATTAGAGTGGGACTTTGGTAGAGGAGACGCCTCACTCTTAATAATGTGAGCTTATATGAAATAGAAGGAAAAGCCCTGATTTTTTTTTTCATATAAAATTCTAAACCAGCTGCCACAACCTACTGCCCCCATTAAAACCCTGGACATTATCTCCAGTATGTGTAGTTTCTTCAAATTCTGATTCTTGTCCGATCTCCTACATGCATTTTACAAAAGAAGCAATTCCCTTTGACAAATCAGAAAGGTCAGACAAATACCCAAGAGGCCTGGGAAAAGTGAGATTTCTATTGTTATTGAAGTGCAAATGATCAACGCACAGTTCAAGCGGTGAGGCCCCAGGGCTGTAAGCATTTATGGGTTTTGGTGTCAGGTCAAATTCTAGTACAGGAAGCATGACATTAGGGACTATTTTTCTATGCAAACATTTTTCCTCTTCATCAGATGATATTACACTTCTTGCTACTAATGGGGAGGCCTCAGAGAGATTGCCCCTGGATGAAAAACTAATTAATGACAAAGCAGATTTAAGTGGACCTGGAGGTTGTATTCTTTCCACCACGCTGTCACCCATGCTGTCACAGTTGTTTATGTTTCATTTTTCTGCTCCGAGTCATCTTCTTCACCCTCTCTAAGGATCAGTTTGAAGCTTACAGAGCTCTATAAACATAACACAGGAATAGATATAGATTTCTATCCAGGTCCAGTAAGACATCAAACCTACCAACTTGACAGGTACCGAACAATAACACATAAAAAAGATTTGTGTCTTGAATGTCTCTTTGAACTACCACCATCTGGGTGAAGGATGAATCAGCCTATTTTAAAATTGCTTTCCTAATATTTAAATTTATCTTTCGAACATAAGGTTCAACAAGAAGTCCTATAGACATATTTTTTCAGCAGTAGGAGAGTTGTCCTGAATGTGGTTATCTATGGTATTTTCATCTGATCTATAATTTCTCACTTTGTGAATATGAAAAATTTTCGCTCTTAGTAAGAAGCCTGTACTTATCCTCATAGATTTCTCCTCTGGCACGAAGTTTCTAGTGATAAAGTAATTCAACAAATGCACATTATTATGTGTTTGACTCTGTGCCAGATAGCAAAGATAGAAAGAAGATTAGGGCATCTTTCCAAACTCTGAAATGTCCAGAGCTTGGTTCTTCAGATGTACAGGTAGCCAAATAAAGCAACGCTGATGCAATGAACATTCCGGGAGATGTGCAAGTTGCTGTAAGACTTCAGCTTCCACAGAAGGGCAGCAGCCTTTGGGCGGGCAGGCAGGCACACAAGAAACAGACTGGAGTGCACAGTGTATGCCTGGGCCATGGAAGCAGGGTGTAAGGGAGCTGGAGGAATTGGAGCTACCAGACCTGTTAGTAAAGGTTAGAGTAGAAGAATGAAAATCAAAAGAGTCAAAATACAAGAGCACTCACTTTGCCAAAGGAAGCCAGGCACATGGATAGGGACTCCACAAGAATGTAGGTAAATGGAATTATACCACTTAATGTTACCCTTTCCTTAGTGGTATTATACCTCTGTAATAATTCCCCATTCATTCTCTATTCATCTTTTTTTTTCTGTAATTAGGACAGGATCTACAGGGTCTCATTATGTAGATCAGACTCCTGGTGATTCTCCTGTTTACAGTCTCCCAAGTCCTGGGATTATAGGCGTGCACCACCATGCCTAGTCTCAATCGCTGCCTCAGCAGGCCCCAGGGGTAGGGCCAGCATGGCACGCTGGGGATCATCATCCTCTATTCATCTTAAATGCCAAACATCTCTCAGTCATAAAAGTCAATAGTCCCCTATATTGAAGGTATATGAGATATTAATATGCTTTCAGTGATGAGCTGTGAAAGCATAACTCTGGATTGGCCAAGATTTCAAAATAGGACTAAGAACAGTAGTGATGCAATGAGGCCTCTTTGATGGGGACTACAGGCCCTTCTACAGCAGTGCTGGTGGGCTGACTTCACTGAGCACCAACAATCTATCCATCACCATAGCAGAGGTAGTACATAAAGTAGTGAGGATTGGTAGCTTCGGAACAAAGTAGAGTGGATCATGGGGCAAACAAGGCATTTCATATACCGCTTGTTTCCAAAATTAGAGTATGGCTCCTCCTCTATAAGATTGTGATGGATATTAAAGAAGATAATGGAAAGAAACAGATTAGTGTCTGGCATGCAGGAAATAATATTTGTTACTATCTTTTACTATAATCAGTATCCATCCATGAAGTCCACATACTTTATAAAACAACAGTAAAGTTTATCAAAATGTTACTACAAACATCCTTGTACTGAGAGCATCCACTTTTGCTGTGACAAAAGAGGAAAAGGTGACGTCCAGGAAAAATGTGGAAATGGAAAAGGATGAAATAGTATCTTTTCTCTGTGGTCCACTTGTATGCCTTGGAAATGTGAGCCATGATTTTCTCACCCCTGTGTTTTCTTACCAGGTGGAAGTGTGGATAAAGGAAGCCAGGGGTAACTACCCGCTTTGGAGGGTAAAACACGGGTTTTTAAATTTCCATTATTAATGGAAGTTTGCCTGTCAATTACAATAAATTAATGGAACAGCTAAATTAAACATTCTGACTGTGGACAAGTATATCTATGTCCTGTAAATTAATTTCAGTGATTACTTTCTTCTCCTAAAATAATGGTCTTCCTTCTTTAGCCCAGGTTAAGGACCCTGAATCCCTCATCCTATTTTGTTTATCCACCTGCCTTCGTGTTTTTTCTCTGTGAAAATGGAAAGTTTCAGACTTTTTCATGCCATCATAAGAAAACCACTCACAGGAAATAGGCATGCCTTTCCTCGCTCCACCTTTTGTGTTTCTAATTTTCTTGGTTTCTATTATCTCTGAAACAGAGGAGTAGCCCTGTTTATTGCTTTAGATTTCATCTTACCCACTCTTGTGGACAACACCAATTTCATTTCTGTCATCTCCTAGATTTCAGGGCTGAATTTCATTCTGTTCCTCCTGTTGTTTACCCTACATCCACGAGATGAGGTCATGATGTCATGTCTAATTTTGAGCCTCTACAGCAGGCCTCTTTTTTTTTTTTTTTAGAATTTAATGTTCTATTTAGTAATTCTAAGAAAAAGTCTCATGTCATCATTACAAGACAACCTGATTCAGGTGACAAAGGAGTATTTACTTAAGAACTAAAAAGTAACTTTATAAAGGCTCATGTCTGTCATTCATCATCCTGAGACATTACACAATATACAGGAGCCTTAGTCTCCCCATTGTAATGGGCTGATATTAAAAAAAAAAAAAAAGTGCTCATTGGGCCTGTAGGAGGATCCTGAGCTCAAAACCACTCAAAGATTGTGCTTCTGAGGACATGATCTCTAAACCATTTTGCCTCTCTTTTGAAGCACACATGCAGCCTAACATTCCCCCCTGCAATATGGCTCCACCCACCAGGAAGATGGACACGTGGGCTAGTTCTGCACCACTGAACCCCGCACCTTCCGCTCCCAATCCTTAATGCTTCCTCTTCTTCCCTTATCCTAACAAGGCTCCTCTAGCCTTCCCTAAGGTTGCGGGCTGGTGGGGTGTGGCATAACCTGTAGGCAAAACAGAACAAGGATTTCATCCGATTGCCCCTAAGACAGTTTCATTTTGAGAAGAAATACATACAGTTTTCCAACTTTATTTCCCAAACTTTTAGCTCCTTCCCTGACTTCTAATACACTCACTATATAGTTCTAGTCACTTAGACAATAGAAGAGACTGAAAGCGACTCTATTTTTTTTTACGATATAACATTTTCTGGTCTATAAATTTTATGTTATTTTATTTATTTTTTGTATTTAGGACAGGGTGTACAGGGTTTCACTGCATAGATCAGACTCGTAGTAATCCTCCTGTTTGCAGCTAGGATTACAGGCGTGCACCATCTCAGTACAGCCCAGTCTCGTTCAGGATCTCAGCTCGCCCCAGGGGGCGGGCCAGAACAGAAGGCCCCAGGATCAAACTCCCAGCCCCTGCGTCTGCCTAAGCAGGTGCTTTAATCCACTGACCTATTTGGCTGGCTCCTTTATAAATTTTAGTTGATTTCAACATTGAAAACTGTATTCATTGAGATGTTCACTAAGATTCATAGGTCAATGTGTGTGTGTGTGTGTGTGTGTGTGTGTGTGTATAAAATGAATATATATCTGAATATGTGTAATGAATATTTTCATTATGAATGAAATAATGAAATATGTGTAATATTCATTACATTACAATGTGTAATTCTGCATAATTTTCTCTGTATGAGACATAATGAACAGGAAGTACACATCAATTTATACACTTATCTTGTTACCAAACAGTAACAGAGAGTTCTGGTCAACAATATTAGCATACAGAATGGTCACTGTATGTCTTACTCCTCACTAATAAAGTAGCCAAACTATTACCAAGGTAGACTAAGGCACCACAAAACTTTAGGATTTTATATAGTGATTCATGAGTTTGGCAGCTTTTGTCCAAAAGTGGTTCAGCTCCACTGGGGTATACAAGGAAAATGATTTGTAGAACAAAGATGAGAATAAAGAAAATGTTTAGGCCAGGCAAATAGCTCAGAAGATTAAAGTGCCTGCAAGCAGGCACAGGGGTCTAGGTTCATCCTTGGGGCTGCTGTGCTAGCCCCACCCCTAGGGCAAGCTGAGACAGCAATTGAGACTGGGCGTGGTGGTGCCTCTATACTCCCAGCTCTTGGGAGGCTATAAACAGGTGGATCACTACTAGTCTGATACAGTAGTGAGACCCTGAACACCCTGTGAGCCCTTCCCTAAAATACAAAAAAAAAAAAAAAAAAAAAAAGAAAGAAAAAGAAAAGAAATAGAAGATGTTCAATTGGTGACAGTTATAGAGTTGTCTCTTTAGGCCCCTAGTTATATAACTTTGTTGGATGTGGTTGACTAATATAAGTCTTAAATTTAAAAACTACAATCACTTATAAGAAATATTTCAAGTCACTTCGCTGCTTGTACTTGCAAAGCAAGCGATGCGAAGGTCGTCACTTCAGAGGCCTTCCTGGCTTTGCCTGCAGGAATTCCTCAGGCCTAGTCTCCATTTAAATGTACCCTAACATGAATTTTCAAAATATAAACTATACCTAACAGTAGTACTGAATGCCTCCCTTTGCAGACCTGATTATGTACTAGACTACATAAAAATCTTCAAAAAGTAGATGGAAAAACAGTAGCAGAATTTTGCTAACAGTTACCATGCCTGAAACATCAGCTGCCAGAAGGAGAGCAGGCACACAGCCTGCAGGGCTCCAAGCAGGTGGCTAGAAGCCTGGGGGAAAACAAGATGACAAAAGAGGGAGAACCCCGAGCAAGGGGACCAGAGCTCAGGGCCACAACCCGAAGAATTGCATAAAGCATGGGGAAAAATTGCACTGTGTGAACACTAAACTAACTCAGGGGGGGGGGGACAACTCTATGACACATTTGTCTAGAATTTACAGATAGAATAGAATATTCAATCAATTTAAGAGACACAAGAAAAAATGACAATGGGATGGAGAATTTGCCCAGTACATGATACTTTCGTTCTGCATTTTTTTTAGAAATCCACAGTATGCATCCCTAAATACAACATGGGGCACTTGGAATCCTTCTAATTCCCAGTAAATGTATGTGGAAGCAGTGAATGCAAGCAGTGAAAACACGTAGAATTTAGAGACCTGTCTCTCCTAATGAAATTCTCCTTGCTTCCAGTCAAAGCCTGGGCAAACCAGGCCTTCCTTTGGTCCTAAGTCTCTTACAGAAAAAATAATGAATTTTTTTTCAAATTAATAAAATAAAGGAACACATGTATTCTTCAGCTAATTTTCTTCTGTTTCTAATGACAAAAGGACAGAAAGCTGTAATCTGAAAAGTTTAGGCTTATCTCTTTCATGTTGCTTTTTTATTTTTTATTTTATTTATTTATGTTTTGAATTTTAGGGAAGGGTCTACAGGGTGTTCAGGGTCTGCCTATTAGATTGGACTTGTAGTGATCCACCTGTTTACAGCTTCCCAAGAGCTAGGATTGCAGGCTCGCACCACCATGCCCAGTCTCAATTACTGTCTCAGCACACCTCGGGGGGAAAGGATCAAACCCCTGGCCCCTGCACCTGCTTGCAGGTGCTTTAATCTGCTGAGCTATTTGGCTAGCCCTTTATGTTGTTGTTGTTGTTGTTTTTTTTTTAAGAGAATTTGTATAACAAGAAATTAAAGTGGAGACAGATACAATTAAAAACTTCATTGACTGTATAATTACCTATTGAGCACATACCATATCTAAAGTATCTCCAAGTCACGTAAACTGCACCGGAGGCAGATGTCAGTTTGAAAATTTTAAGCAGCTCTGTGACTCTCTGTATATACTGCTTCGCTGCCCTGAGAGTGCGCAACACAAATATGCTTAGGGTTAAACACATCTTTGCTTGTTTTTAAGATGGTCAGAGAGGCCAATTTTGATCCTTCACGTAGGAATCCTGGCAAGCATTCCACAATTTTATTAACCTTAAAGTCATAATCTATAACCTTGCATCAGTTGGTGATTTTAATTTATGTATATTTTGTCCTCCTCTTCTATTTCTTTTGCTTCTTTTAAGATTAAACACGCTTCCTTTCAAAGCACAGCCCCACGTGCTCTTTAGCAGGTGCCTCCATCCCGAACCTTCCATCCTCCGTGAAGTCCGTGTGAATGACAGTGCTCAAGTACCATCCCAAGTGGACTTCTCTGTGTGACAAACTCATTGCACATAGACAGATCAAACACAAGATAATGTCTCCGCATCCTAGGGCCCAGGGATGATTCTAGAACTGTAAAAAGAGGCATTACTTAAAGCTACTCAAGGTAAGTTTCTTTTTCTATTAATGTCTCTTTTAGTGTGTTCTCAACGGATATCTCCTAGCATTTGGGATGGCACTTTAGCTCCAACTGCTAAGTGGCCATTAATTTTCTATTTCTCTGGAAATGAAGTCTGATTCTGATAAGGACAGAGCCACCAGTTCATAGCATATGTGTCATTTCAACTACTCAGAGGACCTGGTGTAGATCTCCTAACTCATTAACTCATCATGCCGCGCTTCAGCAAACACTGAAATGGAAAGAGCAGTCCCCTAAGGGGACGATGGTTCTTCTCCCCTTTATGCCAACCAACCTGCTTTCCTCGCTGGGGGCCCCATAGAGCCTGGGGATTTTCAAAGCCATAAAGTAATGTGCCAGGGCCCGCAAATGATCAGCATTGTCCTCAGCAGAAATCTGTGCCATTGCCAAAACTTCTATCTCAGTCTCTATTTTGCTCTAGTTCCTATTTAGAATATATGAAATTGATATCAGAAAATATTAAAGTCACAAATATGGTCATGTGTTCTAATCAAATCTGTGCCATTTAAAGGGAGTATTTTTTTTTTAAACTTCACGCTGGCTATGCATGAAGTTTACACTCATCTTAGGGAGGAGGTCTAGGTCGTCAACACACCCTGGTCCCCTTTATGCCCCTTCTCTTCCCCAGCCTCTTCCTTCTTTTGTTCTCTAGATCCCTTTCCCCATTTTTATTCTCATTGTTATTATTACTATTTTCAGTTTATGTCCGTCACATATAATGATTACATTCACTATGGGGAGCTGCTGCATGTTTGTGACGCATTGTTCTATTTTTCTACCCTTCCCCCTCCCCCACACTTGCAGCATCTCAGTCTCTTGATCCTCTCCTCATTTGCATAAGGTTTATCTCTCTGTTTCCCCCCCATCAGTCTTTTACTTTGCTCTTCATTTTGCTTGGACTTGGGATTACTCAAATGAGAGAAACTACAGTATTTTGGTATAGAGCACTATGCTTATAGAAATAGTATCAAGGACTCTAAAACCAGCACAGGAAAACTTATGAAATCTAATACATCCATTTGCTTTTGGTTAATACCAACTATTTGTGTAACATAATCCACCATAAGGTGAAAAAAAATCTCAGCCTAATCTAAAGTTGGTTTCATCAAAATATCATTAGTAATGAATGCTGTGGGTGCAGGATGCTGTAACTATGACAGCGTTGGAGAGTATTCATGATGGGTCTGCAGCCGCAGCAAACTCTGCTGGATTGTCCTGGTGGCAAGACAACATGGTGTGAAGACCCAAAGGCAACAACGTGTCACTCCCTCCTCCTCCTCTTCCTCCTGTTCCTCCTCCCCCTTCTTTCTTCCTCTTCTTCCTCCTCTTCCTCCTCCTCCTCTTTCTCCTTCTTTTTCTCCTCCCTCCTCTTTCTTTTCCTCCTCCTCCTCCTTCTCTTCCTTGCCCTCTTCCCTAGTTAACCTCAACTTCCTTCTTTCTCTTCTGCACGCGTGTCAAGCCTTCTCCAATCAGCACTCCTTAGGACACGCAGGCTACCCAATCAAATGCCATCCACCTCACCTGATAAATGCCTGGTCCCTTTATCTCGACTTCAGCCAGGCTTGCTGCCCTGTAGCAGCCTTCTCTGGCCAAGATATAAAGCCTTCTTCTGCCCTGTCTTCTGCCCTGTCTCTCATTTGCCCCACAGGAAAAACCTTAGAGTCGCTACACAGTTCAGGCTCTTAGAGATTCTCCTGACTCTGCCTCCCCAGCATTGGGATTGCAAACATATATTTTCTTACTTTTTATAGTAGTAAAAAGATGAAAAATCTAAATGTACATTAGTAGTGTACTGTTTAATAAAATATTATCTCTCCACAAAGCAGGATATTATATGATCATTCAGGAGAATAATTTTATCATCTTATGTGAACTATAACATAAGACAGTTTAAGTGAAAAAAGAAGATATGGAAGAGTATGTTGGTCTTTGTGTCAAGAAGAAAGATGAAGAGAGCAGTTATAATTGTATATTACATATTTAGGGATTACTGCTAAAAGAATAAACAAGAAAAAATAATAATTTTTGTTGCGCCTGATACAGAGAATTTGAAGTCTAGGCTCAAGAGCTGGAGGAAGAATATTTACTATTTGGTCTTTTGTTCCATATACATCATTTTAGCTATTTAAAAATAAAATCACCTATGTTTAACCCCAGTATAGCAAAACTAAATCCGAATTAACATTTATTAATAAATGTTAATAAAATAACATTTATTAATATAAAATCATGCATTATCTTTTACAAAAGAGTTTGGAGAAGAGTTGAAGGGTAATCATTCAGTACAAAGATTAAGAAATCTCTGGAGTGATGCTCAAAGTTAGACAGGCAATGTGCTACTGTGCATGAGACTCTGCTTTGTGATTTTCCTTCTCCACTAAAATTCAAATATGAGTGGCTATGGTCACTCAATTCTTTGATTGGATACCAAAGAGAGTTTTATAATTTCCTTTCATAAAGATTTCACAGTAAAAATGAAAAAATGAAGCTTCTTAGTTGGTGTGAGGCAAGAGTTCCTAGATTAATGGAATGAGTGAAATCCTGTCTGAAAGTCTCAGTTAACCAGGACTGAGGTGAAATCATATATTCTGAAATTATGGATAGATCAGAGAGATGAAAACCAAATTCTAGTATGACCATCTTGCAGCTGACCACATTACCCTAAATAGAATAAGAGCCTCCAATTACACACTGTTGGTGGAAGACAGGAGCCAAGGAAGGAGGCCTAACAGGAGGGGCACTCAAGGAAATGCTAGTGGCCCTCAGAAAGATGACTTGTGATTCTACTCTGAAGCATCTCTCATACTGCTGAGCTCTATGGTGGTACAGAGTGGTCAGGATACCTGTAAGGCAACTGAGATCTCAAGAGCTGTCACTGACACAAACACCCTCATGGTCTAAGGTTTCTATATATTTCATGCGGTACTTTGATCTTTTTCTCATCTGTATTTTAAAAAGAAAAAAATGAACCTTGTTACAGGTAAATTAGTAAGATTTCAGGGTAATAGTAACTAGCAAAAGACTTTCTACCTATGCCTAAATAATGAAGCATAGTCACTAACTTGAAATTCCCTTTGTGTCTCTTAAACAGAAGCCCTTGAAATGGGGCACCTATAGGCCTGGTAATATTATTACATAGCTTACAGGGTAAAGGTTAAGTTATTTTAAAAGTTTTAGAACAATATTATCTAGATATGAAAAATTAAAAAGAATGGATATTCTTGTCACAATAAGATCTATGTTCCTTACTTCTCAAATCTAATGCTGGGACTCTTGCCTCTAACAAGTGCTAGAACTGCGTCTTACAATGCGATTCTGCACAGCCCCTTGAATGCTGATGGTTGCACACTCTTAAAAGACACTTGAATGATGAGCGATGGCAACATCACCATCTCTTACCTCAAGAGAACTGGTTATGAAGATGCACATGGAAGATCTGCATATCGCTGGCAGCCTTACTGTGACAAATTATGCAACCATGTAAAGTGATTTTTCATGCTCTTGTTGATATATTTGTAAGTTAATAGACTTTTGATTAAAGTAAAAAAAAAAAAAGAGAAATTCCTT
>NDGN011477002.1:0-12151 GCA_002564285.1 Tympanoctomys barrerae
AATAACTGATGTCAAAATAAATAAATAAATATGGAAAAAAATAAATAAAATAAATAAATAAATTTAAGTAAAGCTAAAAAAAAAAAAAAAGTCTTCCTGTTGCAAGCATCTGATCTTGTAGACTTGCAAGTCTGCAGGATCCAAGGCATGAATTTCCAACCCTAAGCAGCTATGGGGAGACAGCCCCCTCACCGTGGCAAGCCAGTTTTTCTGCTCTTTGCAACTAGCTAATGAGCCCATAAGAGACCACTGGTTTGAACACAGTAGTATAGAGTCATCTAAAGGAACATAAATATAAACTCTATCTCCACTTAAATGACAGACTTGCTGAAACCTCAAACCCAGAGCTAGGAAGAGAAGCTAAGCAAAGAAACAGAAGTTAGGAAGGGATGCATGTGGGAGGAGATGGTGATTTTAAGATTCACAGATCTCAGAAAAAGCCTGGAAACTGTAATTTCAAGCCAAGGGAGTAACATTTTGATGTGAAAAAACAGAAATTCATTGGCAGTAAGATTCAGAAACAGAAATACAGTGGACAGATGGAATTGCCCTGAATTCATTTTCAATCTGAGAAATTAAGGAGGGTGGGTCTAAGCAAAAATCACAGAGTAGCCATGTTTGTAGATAGCAGTTTGTCACTGAGTTAGTGGAAAAGACAATTTGTACTATGAATGATCTCATGCCTATTTTTAATTAATTGGAAAGATATTCAGAAAGAACAATCTCATGTGTAAAAACACAAGCCAAGCTGATACACTGGTGCAAACCTGTAACCCAAGCTACACAGTGGGCTGAGGCAGGAATATCACAATTTCAAGGCCAGTCTGGACCATATAGCAAGACATTGTCTTCAAGTTTTATCAAAGGCTGGGAATGTAGCCAGTGGTAGAGCACTTGCCTAATAGGAGGGATGCCCTGGGTTCAACCCTTCATACTGTAGGAGAAAAACAAAACAAAACAAACAAACCTTGGGTCAAAGAAATGTTGTTGCTCATCCTTTACCTTTGTAGGTATATTTCACAGAGGACTAAGTTAGATGGAACCAACACAAAACTATGAAAAGATCCTACAAGGAAAAAAAAGTCAAGAAGAAACAAGACAGACAAATAACAGTTAACGACTCTACAGAGTTGGGGTGGATATGTGAGAGGGGCCAGAATGACCCTAAGGAAACTTTCTCTGCTCTGGTCTACACACTTTACAGGCCCTTCTCTGCTGCCGAGTTCTGACAATGGACTGTGAGATAAGAACAAAGATTGGAGGACCCCAATTCAGAGTACCTTGATCTGAAGCTGCTGAAGTAGGAAACGTCACAGAAATCTCCTGTGCTTACCCTGGCCTGTGAGTCAAACTGCAGAGATGGCTACCAGGGTAGGCACAAGGGAAGTAGGTAGCATCTACCTCATGAACACACTTCTTCTCTGAGAGGCCCATGGGATAACCAGGCACTGGAGTTCCCATCGCTCCTCCTTGGCAGGTCACAAAAGTGGCTGAAGGAAAGCTTGATCTACACAGGCCTTGCTGTGGTAACAGCTATAGGTAAGTGTGAGCAGAGGCTGGAAGATACAGTGATGTTCCTAGAGAGTCCCAAACACATAGGAGATGACTGGCATGTTAGGGCTTTCCAGAGAATCCAACCAATGGGATGTGGTGTGTGTGTGTGTGTGTGTGTGTGTGTGTGTGCGCACGTGTAGAGGGAGGAAAAAAAGACAGTGAACATAAAAGGAGGAGAAACAGACAGTGAGACATAGAGGCAGATAAAGGCAGAGAATGATTAAGGCTAATTTTAAGAAAGTGGTTCATGCAAGAAAGTTGAAATCCCACAGAGAAACCAGCAGGCCAGAGACCCAGGGTGAATGGTTGTACTCTGAGTATTGAGCCATCTTGTTCAGATGCAGAATTCTATTTTTCTTGAATAAAGTTTCTTAAGCCCTGATCGAATGAGAGCCATGCATATTATGAAAGATAATGTGATTGCTAAACATATATGGATTTTAATGTTAATCTCACCTCAAAACATCTTTGCAGTATCCTACTGTATTCAACAAATATGATTTTGGCCTGGCCAAAATGATGCAGAAAATTAACCATCAAGACCCCATACCAGAGTTCAGATTATTTTGCTTCATCTGCTCTTTGCAGGTCTTCTACAAACCTCTGGGGTGATAGAGAAACATAAACTGGTTGTTTGGCATCCAGTGGGTAGGAGTTCAAGAAAACATTTAACTGCTGGGTGTCATGATGCATGCCTGTATTCCCAGCATTCTGGAGGATAAGGTAGGAGGATCACCATGAGATTGAGGTCAGCTGGGCTATATAATGAGTTGAAGCCCAGCCTGCACTAATAAATATGACTCAAAAAAAAAAACCCAAAAACTAAAGCAAGAAAACAAATATGCTGGCATTTACTATTGGGAAGCTGCCTATCTACAGCAGTCAGGCATGGAACTGCCTCCTGTGAGGCAGTCTGCTGGGCTTTCCCAGGGTCTCACCTGCCCTGGGACAGGCCCTTTCATAGTAAAGCTAGGTACATATGCTCCTCCTGTCTCCCTAACAGACTTAGTCTCTGCTTCTTTGTGCCACTCATCTCTTGTGTATCTTACTCTCAGAAGGCCACATGCCCTCCTCCATTGGACTCCGTTGGCTGTCAGCTGTTAGCTGCTTATTTAGTCTACCTTCATTGCCTTCTATCTCTTCCCTGTCTCATCTCCCACTTCCAATCTTATTCCTGGGGTCATTTCCAAATAAATTATAAGCAAATCATGGAACTTAAAATCATTTTCTCTGGATCTACTTGGACAAAACTCAAAAGCGAGTAGACCTCCTATGCTGTCACTATCACTCACTTGGTGGTTCTGTGATGCAGCTGGTGGGAGAGAGACTTAAGTTTGGCACAGAATGTCTGGAGGAGGGCTGTATATTGTCTGAAAGCTGCTTTCACTGTCTTCCTCACTTGTCCTGAGTGGTTACTGTCACATTTAAGCATAAACTTGGGTTGTCACCCAGACTTTGCCGGAAACTGTGTGCCCATCTCTATACCAGAAGAGGTCAACATTTAAGATTTTTGTAGGAGTCTCATGACCTATCCACTGTGTAAGCTTAGATCCCACAACCAATTACTTTAAGTAAAATATACAACACAGGGCTCAAACTACATATGTCCTTCTTTTCACTTATTCCATCGGTCTAATAAATATTTATTCAATATTCTAGAAGCTGAGCCCTGGACAGCAAAACCTGTCCCTCCTGGAAAAACACACTGCAAAGGTGACATTTAAGCAGACTCTGGAAGAAGACAAAAGGCAGGTATATATGAATCTGGGGAAAATTCTAGCAAAGGAAACAGCAAGTGAAAATGCCCTCATGTATCCATACATTTAGAGCGTTAAAATGTAGACTGGAGGTACAGAGGGAGTCAGAAGGGAGTAAAGGATGACTCTGAGAGGTGAGGAGGGGGCTGACAGCAGACCATCCAGGGTTGCGTAATGAATCTGACTTCTGCTGTCATGATGATGAGAAGTCACCAGGAAATTTTGAGCAAGGCAGTGACATGAACTGTCATAGAGTTTCAAAGAATAACTCTGGGTGCTTTGTGGAGTGGAATAGAAGCAAAGGTAGAAGTTCTATGTCTTTGGCATGATTGAAAATGTACCCATTGGGCCATTGATCTGTGGCATTATTTAAAAAGGAAAAAAACCTTAGGAAAATAAGCCAATAGATTCTTTATGAGAGAAGGAATAAGCCCCTCGAGTATGCTATCATGTAATTTCTTTCTCAACCATCAGGGAGCTTAACTGCACAGTAACAGCTGAAGACCATTGTTAACTAAATAATAAAACAATTTCAATTAACAGACAGGAAGATTCAGCCAATGAAAGGGTCAAATTCTCATGGAGCATTTCTTTGGAAGCCAGATGTGAGGCTCTGCTTATTTTCAGAGCCATCCTATGCTGCAAGTGAAATGAAAATTTATGTTTCCTTCCAGCATCTGGAAATGACAGGACTCTAAGCTTGGAATCTGGAGATCTGGGGCCTCAACGTGACTCTGTCACACCGCGTTGGGTAACAGCTGCTGTGGCCTCTGCTTTCCAAGTTTGTACGGTGTAGGGGGTGAACCAGCTCTCTGATGAGGCCTGTGTAGGGGCTTGCTGCAGCAGTGCATCTGAAAGCATGTCAAGCTTGCCCTGCCTACAGTGCCATGTCATTAGCTTTGGGTTTTAGTTTGCAAAGGTTTCAGTAAATAATTGACTGGCTCCATGACAGGGCAGTGTGTGTAGGTGAAGGCAAAGGAGAAGCAGCTTATGGCATGGTAGCAGGAAGCAGAGAGACTAAGCAAAAAGAGAGGGAGATATTGAGGAGTGGAGATAGCTCAGCAGTCTAAAAGCCTGCCTGGCAAACTCAAGTGCTGAATTCACTCCCTCGTACCGGGTGCCATGCCGACCCGGAACCCAGGTGTGCTGTGCCAGCCACCAAAACCATGCATGGTGGTGCATGCCTGCAGTCCCAGCACTGAGGAGGCTGACACAGGAGGATAACTATGAGTATGAGCTGTGTAGTGGGACCCTGTACCAAATGAGAAAGAGAGAGAGAGAGAGAGAGAGAGAGAGAGAGAGAGAGAGAGACTTTTTTAAGGCTATGCCTGCAGGGAACCCCTTCCTGCAGCCAGGCTTGAGCTCCCAAATCATGTTTAGTTGTAGAATAATCAGTGGACTAATCTGCTGATGAGTATCACACTCCCAAGATTGAATCACCTCTGCCAAACCCCACCCATGGGTACACGAGGCTTAGTATTAAAAACAGTAATAAAGTGATAGTTGTCATATACTTTCTATTGTACAGCATAGGCAAACTCGGTGTTTGCACGATTCAGAATGACCACATGAACACATGCAAGTCATCATATAGCAAGCAGCAAGCACAAAGGTTCGAGGGTGGCTAGGGCCGTGCTCCCAGTTACATGGATAGAGGAAGTGGGCACTGAAAGCCGGCCAGGTTTCACCAGCACAACACAGGGGGTTGCACTAGCTGCAATAGTCAGAGAAAGGCTTTCTGGAAAAGCCAATTGGGCTGCAACCTGAATGATGAGAAGGAGGACATGTTAGTGTCTAGGGGACAGGCGTCCATGGCAGAGAGGCTGTTGTTCCAGGAGTCACTTTTGTAGCTGTGTGGCTGATTTAATTGTGCCAAGCAGTTGGTTGGAGGTAGCAGTTTAAAGTTGCACTGATGCTCAACCTGTATCTCCCGGCCTACATCCGCATCGATCAGCTTCTCGGCCTATGGGCAAGGTCTCTATGATTGATGGTTGATCAGGAAAGCAAGAGAGGTAAAGGCTGTGGGAACTGCCTTCAGCCACCAGGGTCAGGACAAAGGCCACACCTCTGCCTTCTCTGGGCACACAATCCTGAGGCGTGTTTCCTCTGTTTTCTGGGCAGGTCCCCAGCACTACTGAGTTTGGGGGGACTACAGTGCTGATGCCACCACTCACACCCCGTTTTAGTTTGCTTTGGGCTGTTACAACACAGTACCACAAACCAGGTAGCTTAAACAAAAGCAATTGATTTTATGCCAGTCCTAGAAGCTAGAGGTCTGCGATCTCAGTGCTTTCAGGGTGATTTTTCTAAGTCTGCCTCTAGCTGGAGGCTAACTTCCTTGTGTATACTTTTGCCTCTGCATTTTCATCTCATTTTTATAAGAAGCATCAGATGGGTGACAGCCCTCCTGTATGACCTCTTCGCAGCTCAAATACTCATGTTTTTAAAGGCTCTCTCCCAAAATATGGCCCAGTCTCAGGAACTGGAGAAAGGGACTTCAACATTTGAGCTTGGGGGCACGATTCAAAGTCTTTAGGGTTTTCTCCCCATCTCACTCTCCTCGCCCTTCACTGTGTCTTCAGCTCCTCTCCTATGTAAGGAGGAAACCAAGCAAGATAATGGGAGATCCTAATGCCATGGGCAAGGAAAATTCACTGAAAAGCATTTAAATCATTTTAGAAAAAATAGCAAATATAGCCAGAATATCATGGAAAAAACACTTCCACAGTTCCATTTTTGCCTTTTCACAGTCTCTGGGCTAGCACTTTTATTATCCTGACACTATTTTCTGTGGGTGTATACGTGTGTGTGTGTATGTGTGTGTGTGTGTGTGTGTGTGTGTAATCCTTTGAAATGTAGGGAATGTGCACTGTAGAAAACAAAAAGGAAAAGTTATGTGTTTTATAATTCTTTACTTTGGGGCTTTATGGGGGCTCTCGCATCGTATTCGAAGAGCGTGGCTTAACCTTTCATTATGCATGGGATTCGTTACTCTGAGGCGCTTCAGAGCTGCTGGTGCCGGCTGCTTTGACTCTGGGTTTAGCCTGAACGACGACGGTGCTCCTCGTTCAACACTTTGTCTTGGTGTGTGGTGCCAGATTTTCCCACGAGGGGGCGTTGCAGCTACAGCCGCGAGCGAAGAGGTACCTTTCCAACCCAAAAGTACTGAATGAGGAAGCTTGCTTGGCCCAGATTGTATTTCAGGGTGAGATCATAGATACCCTTCTTTTTTTTTTTCTTTTTGTATTCTTATATGAATTTCGCCAATCGTGCCATGTTCAGGAAGCTGGAACTGATGATTGGATTAACGGATCACCCCTGGATCAGGAGGGGGATTTTCAGAGACAGGGGCAGGTTGTACTGATAAATAACACATCTTTCCCAGTGCCGCCTTCCTGTGAGAGCTGGATACTGTGAAGTGGATCGCCTGCAAACCTTGAGCCGGAGAAAAACAGTTTAAACTCTGGCTCTGACACTTTCTGGCAATTTGGATTACATGAATTGCTTAAATTTGATATGATCCAGTTTCCTAATCTATAAAACAGCAATAGCCAACCCAGCCAACAGAGATGTATAAAGGATCAAAGTTTTGTGAATTTTAAGAGACTGGCAACCATATGGGAGGGAGGTATTGTTCACAAGACTGATCATATTAGCTTTAATGTTGTCAAAGCCTGAGAGCAGGTTCCTTACTCAAAAAGCACTTCCTTGATATGCAGTATATTTCCTAAAATTCTACTACTGGATATCAATAAAATTCTAATAGTAGGGATCAATACAATTCTAATACTAGATGCAAATTTACTCTATATAGAGGGAGCGGGGGAAGAGAGAGACAGAGAAAGAGACAGAGACAGAGAGAGACAGAGACACAGAGAAAAACAGAGACACAGAGAGAGAGACAGAGAGAGACTCGCCTGATGATGGGAGCTAAGGGCCCCCAATCTGCTGCCTGCAGGCTGAGCCCTAGGAGAACCAACAGTACAGGTCTAACCTGAAGGCCTGAGAATCAGCCCGTGGTGTGAGTAGCTCTGGCCCGAGGGAAGGACAGGGCAGTGGGCACTGAGTCCCATATTCCTCCAGAAACCTGCAAGACACACCTGGAATAATGTTTAAGTGCCTGTCAGGCAACCTGCTGGCCTAGCTACATGATATATAAAGGTAATCAGTTATGCATTATTCATATACGAGTTCAAGATCTACTTCTAGATACAGAAAGAAAGACTAAATGTGAAAGCTTTCTAATTTCATAAGATTAAAGTAAAAACATAACTGTCAGAGTTTCGGGTGGACCCTGGCTGCAATCCTGAGTACTGCAAAAAATATATACACTTTGCCTTTTTTCTTGTGTATATAATTTGACACATTCCCCATCTTCCAAGCATTATGATTTCTAGTTCTGAAGTTCCTCCAAATATATGCACTATTAAAGAGTATTTGGAATTTCAAAATACCAGGCAAACCAAGTTTGGCCCCTTTCAAAAAGCTTTAAGGACATTTTGGAATTCTTCATTATATCCTAGCTCAAGCTCATTGTGCTCTGGTTATTTTGAAGCCAGAAGGCACTTGCTTTGCCTTTGCTTCAAATCTATGCACTTTAAAAAATATCATGACATTTGGATTCTGAGACAAAAGTCAAATGCCAAAAAAAGTCACCTTTACAAATGTGAGTATTAAAAACTTAATTTATAAATGCAAACAAGTCAGCTGCCAAGATGCCAACACAGTCACCGAGTTTGCAGACTTGGAGATTGCGAGCAGCATCCCTCCTGCCCGCTCCACACCTGTGTGCTTGTGCCTTAGCAGGGAAGGAGAGTGCTGCTGCAGACCGCAAGCTCTGTTGTCATCCGCTCCCACATGCCGGAATCCCCAAGTGCAGCTGGTGGGCTTGAGGTGACAGTTCTGGAATTTATTAAGAAGGAAGCAGGAAGCCAGATGGCATGCAGAGCTTCAGTAACTCACCATGTTCTGTACGTGTGTGTCGTTTAGGGAAGCGCCTCCAAGCCTGCCTTCATCTGTGAGGTCTGACTGGGCCTGGAAGCACAGTGTCCACCCTAATCATGCCCCACTGGCATGAGCATCCGATCAGGGTGCTCCAGGCACTGTACCCTCTTCCCCAGGAGCAGGAGTGCAGGAATGGATGGTTCACCTGAGAAGCTGAAGGAAGGGCTTTCTTATTCCTCCTTTTTTTCAGTATTGGCAATTCTTTTGCTTTGTTTAGTTTTAGTTTTTCTTTTTGATACCAGGTCTTGCTACACAGTTTGGACTTGCAGTGATTCTCCTGTCTCAGCCTCCCCAGCACTGGGATTATACGCATGTGCCACTCTGTCTAGTTTCAGGGTTGGCCTGGTGTGCTCAGTGATCTGGGACTATAACAGCATGGGGTACCAGACATCAAACTCAAGACCCTGTGTCTGCCAGCCAGTCACTTAGACCACTTAACTATCTCCCCAGCCCAAGTACTGGCAATTGAATCCAAGGTTTTTGCACTGAGCTACAGCATTTTTTAAAAAAATGTTGAGATGGACTCTTCCTAAGTTGCTACATATCCCATCCTGGGCTTGTACTTGACATTCTCCTGCCTCAGTTTCCCAGAGTTCTTGGCTTACAGGGAAGCACAAGCATACCCAGGAGAAAGAGCTTTGTTCTTTTGGCCCTGGAACAGCGTGCTGAAGATTGTAAGAGTTCAATAAGTAATAACACAATGACTAAACCTCAAGTATCAGTCAAAAGACCATCTATAGATTTGAAAAGGATGTTATGATAGATTCTTCTCCCAGCAGTTACCTAGCTAGTGGGAATGAAGTGGAGAGCTTCAGCTCCTCCTGGAAAGCCAGTTGATACAGTGCATGGGGCAAGAGGAGGCAAGAGCTGGAGCCAGGAGTCTTAGTCCTGCTCTATGGCTTTTGTCTTAGCCACGCTTGAATTACGTTTCTGTTACAGGTGTTAGGAAAAGCCTAACTTGTTTACTCTTTAAAACAGGTTTTTATTAGGACGTGGTTGTAGTACATAGTGACTACATTCACCATGGGGAAGTGGAATAAATACATAACATAAAAGTATAAATTCTTTTTACTTAAGCTTCTCTTCCCTTCTCTCTTGGCTACTCTTTTCATTGCTATCACACTAGCCCCATGAAGTGGGAGGAAAGATCTTGTGTAAAACAAGAAGACAATCAGAGAAATAAAAACACTTTTTCCAGAAATCCAGAGATAAACCCAGATTTCCAAAAGGGGCTCATTGCTCACAGGACAGCCACTCCCAGTCAGGGTTTGGAGGGGACACGAAGGCTTGACCTAAACGCATCTGCCTTCCTCTGCCTGTCTAGCCTGCTTACTGTGGCATTTGGATCTTAATCCTTGATTTGTGTTGGAGGGACATAAATCCTGGTAACTTATTGAAATATTAGTGAGTAACCTGGCATAACGGAAGGATAAACAAATATTCAGAGCATTAGATCACTGAGAAGGTTAGGCAAAAATTCCATAGTTCTGCTGGCCTCAGCATCAAGCTTCTTTCTTACCCCCAGCAGGGGTTCCAGCTGTGCCCCTCAGAGCAGTTGTTTTGGAGATTGGACAGTCCTCTGGGGATTATGGCTCCACCCTCAGCTGATGCTCCCCAGAGGGCCTTGAATCTCTGACAACACTATCAACTTTTCACTTTCTTCTGCCAGCAACCAAGAGGCCCAAATGCTTCGGGTAGCCAGGATGCTGGGTCCACACGTGTGTGCCCAGGGCACCAGCCAGTTCAGGCCCCCAACTTCATGCTATTCCCACATCTTCTCAGTCTTTGCTAGTCAGACGCTGCTCTCACAGCATGTGACCTCTCCAGAGTACCATGTCCTGTGGTCTGTTCTCCCTCCTGCACATCGATCTGTATCTGAAATCAACTCCTTCGCCTGGGTAGCACTTGTGTGCTTGGCAGACTGGGCTGAAAGTTAGAGGGTGGGAAGGCCTTTAGATCAGAGCAGCCACAAGCACATTCAACACCCAAGGCTATCTCTTTCTAGAATTTATTGTCCATCATGCATCTCATACCTTCACTCCCTTTGTTTTCCACAATTATCATCTCTTAATTTTGTATACCCACATCATGTTTCTTTTCTCTGCAGACCAGTTTGTCCTCTCCTCTCCCTTTCATCAATACCTCACTTTTCCTAAAGGAATTTAAAGTAAAGCTCAGCTTCCCTTCTAAGGAGAATTCTGGTATGTACTGTTTGGATAATCATTCCCACTGCACCACTGATGCATGCATTAATTGACAGATTCAATCTTTCTCCCTCTGCGAGTTTACATCCATCTATACATGAGTACTTATGCATGTGCATTATATACCTGCCTACGTTCCCATTATACACCTCATTTATGTATAAACAAATATCTTGATGTTCAAGTACTTTAACATTGGCATATTAGGTAGTTAAGGCTTAATATTGATTTTCATATTTGTTTGAAGATTTTTCCATTGTGTTATTCACATTAAAATCATGCCTGCACTTATTCAAAGACTATGAAATATTATTACAATATTATAGAATTATCTTTAACTCTAAGATATAATGGTACTTCTATTTTGGGCTCTGCACTCACTAGAAGAATTATTGAGTCAACATGTGCTTAACCAACCTAATAGAACATCATTCAGGACTGAAGGTAGACAAAGCAGTCCTGTGTGTCCTGATGTCCCTGTGGAGGTGGAGTGACTCTTACTGTCTGTCATTGACCTGCTTCAGGGGTCAGATAGAAGTGTGTTTAATTTCATGGTCAGCTGGAGTTAAGTCTGCTAAGAATTCATGAACATAGCCCCAGAGTCTCTCAAGGCCACTTGATAGCATTATAAAAATAGTACAAGATAATAAGGTTTCTGGAAATGACTAACTTTTGGAGCATGTAGGTATCATCTTTAGTAGTATATCTACATAAATCTGACTTGTTTGGTAGAAAATATAACAATTTCCTAATTACATATGAGTATAAAGAGCGCCAGACATGAGGAATTATTTCAAAATCATACAAAAGTTGAACAAAGTTTTTAAAACTCAATTTGAGTTTTTTTTTTTAAATTTCAGTTTCTTAAAAAATCATCTTTCTTGTTAGTGAGGCAGAGTGAAAAATACTCATTTGGATTTAAAACATAGTATAAGGTTCACTAGCTATGTAACCTTGGAAATTCCCTTAGCCTTCCAAATCACTAGGTTTTCATTACTAATCTTAAGATGATTGTCCCTCAGTCCTTAAGATAAAAATATTTAGCTTAAAGGGTTGATTGAAGGAGAAAGTAAAGACTTTATGCATTCAAGTGATAAGCACATGTCAGTGGTATTCATCCCCCTCAATCCTTCCATATCTCTTCCTCTTAGCTTGTCTATCCATGTGCAGAATAAGTACACACAGGGTGAGGACTTGGTAGAACATACAGCATTTCCTTTTCTCCAAGTTATGCAAGGTTTTGGTAGAGGTTTGGCATTCTTTTCTTGATGGCTGGCATTTTCATTCAAGGTCCAATCCCTGAAATAGCAGGCTGTCAGCAATTGATGAGCAAAAACATGATAGTGAGTACTAGGAAGTGGGCAGGAACAAGCAAAAACCAAGTAGAAGGGAGGCACCTTGGAGGGTGGCGACAGCAGGAGGCCACTGTCATTCTGAGCCTTAAGGAACGATCAGGTGGGGTCAGTGTTACCAGAACCCCGGAGCCAGGGCTGCTCTCTATAACCTTTATCTGTGATGGAAGAGCAAGCACTGTTGGAGATGCAGCTCATGACAAAGGCAGAGGCAGATGAATAGCTTGGCTTCTGCCATCAGATCCTGCTGCTGGCCTAACCTAACTAGCTCCCATTCTGC
>NDGN011477004.1:0-13909 GCA_002564285.1 Tympanoctomys barrerae
CTGCTCCCAGGTGCCTCCAGGCTGCTCCCAGGTGCCTCCAGGCTGCTCCCCAGGTGCCTCCAGACTGCTCCCCAGGTGCCTCCAGGCTGCTCCCAGGTGCCTCCAGACTGCTCCCCAGGTGCCTCCAGGCTGCTCCCAGGTGCCTCCAGGCTGCTCCCCAGGTACCTCCAGGCTGCACTGCTCCGAGCACTGCCTAATGCACATGCTGCTCCCAGTGTGGCTCTTTCTAAAGCCAAATGCCACTGACGAAAAGTGGGAAAGCCTCTCTCTTTTTTTATTGTGTTCCTGGCCAGTCCAAGAGTCATTTCCTTTCCTTTCGGGGAGATAAAGAGACATATATTATGTGGGCAGAAGATGCTGTGTTCTGGTCAATAAGGCAGGCCACAGAGGCCAAGCCTGGCTGAAAGCTGCCATAAATTTTCAAAGGTGGGGGGAGAAGATTTAGAGACTGATATTCGCTAGCTGAGAGGAGGAAAGACGCTGGACATAAACGGCCCTCTGAACAGAGCTGTCAGTCCCATAAAACCTGAGAGTCGTCTAGGCAGGGTTCCTGGAAGGGGGACAATTCTGCCCACCCAGGTTTTACTATGTAGTAGAGACAAATAAAAAAGATCTGAAAGTAACTCTCTGAGGCCAAGCTATCCCTGGAGATCAAACCTGAATCCACCTCCTCTGATTTTCCAGTTCATTAGCATCTTTAGTGTTGAGGAACATATCTCAGGCTGGAGGGTGCAGCCCAGACAATGGTGCAGAGCCTTCCCTCGCTTGTCTTTCTCTCCAAGCCAGCGATCGGCATCCCTTCAGTGTAGAAAAGTCAGGTATGCAGATACCTCCTGTGGCTCGAGATACAGTGGCTTTAAAAGCCACCATGTTTATCTATCAATTTGTACAGAGGATTCTGTGTGTGTGTGTGTGTGTGTGTGTAGCATGCTGTGAAAATGAGGGACAGTGTTGTCTTCTGAACACATCTGACTCAAATTCCCATCATACAGTATTTATCATTTCACATTTATTGAAACCACATGATGAATAATTTTTAAAACATAAAAGATACTAAGAATTTTATACATAATAGGGTAATGAATAAACACGGATGCCATACAGGTCTGATTTTATTCCACAAAGCACACAACAAGCACAAAAGCACAAAAAACTCCTCACAATGGATCATGACTAAGAAGTTTAATTCTGCAAGGATATTTTATTTGCGGCTCTCTCTCTCTCTCCCCTCTCTTTCCTCTCTCTCTCACTCACTCACTCGCTCACGCTCACTCTCACTCTTGCTCTCGCTCTCTCTGTGTGCCTACATTACATATTTGCACATGTAATAAGGATTTCCCTCAAAAGATAAAATATAAAAATGTAAAGCTATTAAGCAAAAAAAATCATTACTATAGGGGCTTAAAAATCTTGTCCTATGTTTTATTTGCCACTGTTGGTTTTTCATGTAGGTTTGCATTTTAGAACCCTTTACATATCTTTTCTAAGCCTTATGAATATTGTTTTCTGATTTTGTTAACTCTCTGAGAAACTGAACCCAGTAAGTGTCTTGTTCCATAATTCTCAGCGGCCTAGCTGGGCAGTCAATCATGGTGAACCCTGACTGGGCCTCTCCAGCCTTCCGAGTCCTTGCAGAGTGCACTGGTGAATGTAGACTCGCGGCCCCCAAAAGCTGCAGGGGCGTGGGCTCTGTTGTCCCTGCCAGTTCACAGATGAGAAAACCAAAGTGCACAGAGGGTTAAAACGTTGTCCTGCATCCCATGGAGTCTGGGACCACCTAGAATTTATGCCTGGCGACATCAGGGCCACAGGCCCTCTAGGGTAAACTTGAAAGGAAATTGCAGCTTGAGTCACAATCCAGGTTGTTTATATCAACTCCAAAAGAACTTAGAAATCTCTTACGGGAAACAAAAGGCAGCTTAACATAGTTAAATATCACACTGTGTTTTTAATTTAACCTAGCTAACACAATTGCCCTGTCAGCTGAGTATGGAGAAGAAAGATGACATGTATAACCAGCTCTCCAAAAATGTCCTGAGGCCTTCGTTTCCATCCAAGTGGCACTGTGCCCAGGAAGCTGTCTCTGCCTTGCAAAATCCCTGTGCACTGCCAGGAAGAATTCAGATGTAAGAGAAGGAGAAGTCCATTGTGTGCACGTAGCCAAGAAGTCCATTGTGTGCACGTAGGCAAGGATGGTTCCGACAGCTCACGGCAACAGTGAGCCAGCAGAAGCCCACAGCTGTAGATAAAATACACTGTCTTGACAAGAGATTCAAAGAATGACTCCATGTGAGCTTTCCATATAGCTGAACGTAGAGTAGAACTAGAAATGGAAGAGCTCAGGAGTTGAATCAGTTGTTGGCCCTAATTTCATGAGGGTCTTAAAATATTAAAACATAAAGAAATTCTTAAATACAGTATCAACAATTAGATATATTTTAAGGGGTGACATTTACCTGATTAATGCTTTTACGTATACCTAAGTACAACGTAGTACAGATGTGCTCACAAAATAATTACAGGATATATGAAAACATCAATTTACAGTACTCACCGGGGGAATGATCCGTTAATGGGACACTCAGAGCTGTATGATGAATGCCTTCTTTCACTGGATTAAAAAGAACAATTAGACCTGGGCTTTCATGTGCTCGCCCCTAATTACTTTCTGCCCTGGAATAATCTTATTCTGGGGTCTGCTATTCTAGCTCTTTCATAACCTGCTCCCTGGAGGAAGCTGGAAGAGGAAGAGCTATTTATTCTCATGTATTCCTCAGGTCTCTTTTCACTGGTTCTTTCTCACTCCAGTTTTAGCCGCGTCTCTGGTGCTTTGCAGTGTACGTGACGCCTCTGAGCCCTGCAGCTGGGCACACTACTAGCTGCTCGCAAGAATCACAGCGAAACAAAGCTCAGGTGCATCCGCGCCTCTTCTCTGAAATTAAGTAGAAGTATATTTTGCTGGTAATCCTGGGCTGCTATGTGGTGTGATATATATTTTGGCTGACACAAGGAACAGAATGTATTATTTCCAACACTCCAAAGTTTTGTTAGTATCTCTTAAGGTAGTCAGTGATTTTTGTGTATTTAAATTTATGTATTTGGTAGAGTGTCTCACTATGCAGTTCGCACAGCAAGCAGGGCCGGGGATCGAACCTGGTCCTTGTGCTTGCCTCGCAGGCACTTAGACCACTGAGCTATCTCAGCAGCCCGAGTCACAGACCTTTGAAAGCTACTGCAATTTAGCCTTTCATTAAAACAGGTTGAAATTCTACTAGTATGAGACACCAAGTTACGAGTTAGAAATATAAAAATGAGGTTTTTTTTTTAAATCCCTGGGTCCAAAGAACTTGATTCTAACACATACTTTCCTAATGACTTGATAGATGACGTAAATAATGAAGAAGAAATGAATCTGACCTATCGAAACAGGTTAGAACTCAGAAGTCACTGATTAACATAGACTTAAAATAGCGTTCAGCTTGTAATACCATCCCACCAGGAGAGTGCTTCAGCAGTCATGAGTGGGTCTTCAGTCCTGCCCTTCGCAACGTCCCCCACACAGCGCCGGCGGCAGGCTGCGTGGTGTGGACGCCACTACCAGGCGCTGGCACGTGCCGAGAGGCTGGCGGTGAGCTGGAACCTGGAAACCGCAGTGCTCTCAGGTCTTCCCACGGGTATTTTTGTTCATAGCAGTGTATGGGGGTAGTGTATATGCAACTGAGAGGAATAGGAGAAAATGCCATTGTGAATTGTTAGGCTTAAAAGACACATTTCTATTTGAAGAAGAAGGCTGTCTAATTTCTGTTTGAGGGACCCTACATGTCGCTTCAGTCATCTGTCTGTAATTTCGATGAACTGGTGTCTCGACACACACTGCCTTTGTGCATACAGAATGCTCCTTATCAGACAAATCATACACATCTAACTCAGCTACTTTTCTTTGAATTAAAGAATCAGGACGCCATAATCAGAAAAGTAGCATTTTTAACATGGCATTGAGTTATCAAAGACAAGTATAAAAGACGTTAAATTGCAGACTTGGCTGGGACAATTTTATTTGCAGTTTCTCTGAATCAGGCACGTGATGCCTTTCTTTCTAAAAAATGTTACCAAGCTCTTCTGCTCTTCTAGCATAAAAACAGGTGGAGGGATGCAGAGAAGGGGAAGAAGGGGATGCAGGGGGCGGGAAGGGAGCCCCTGGGGATGGGAGCGTGAGCAGGGATGGCAAGTGCTCCCTCGCTGTAGGCACAGCGACCGCTCTCTCCGCTGCTCACCAGGCTGAGCTCCCCAAAGCGCTCGCCAGCCATGTTCCCTTCTTCTTCACATCCACTGACATATGCAGTGGAAACTGCAAGTGAAGAGGAGCAGGACCTCCCTTGCTGCAGAGCAGGGTCGTGGCGACCACTGCGGCCATGTGGGATGCTAAATAAGTGGCAGGAGCTAAGTACCTACCTACGTCACACATGGTGTCCCCACAGCACTCCTTGGAGTGGGACTTTTTAGCCTTAGTTTGGAGATGAAGAAATGAAGCATAAGGATCTCACAGCAAGAGCTAAGATTTGTCCAAAGCCCTCTCCGTGTTCCCGGGGCTCGGTTCATTCCTGTAACAGCCAAGGAGCTTTCTTCCCGTTACTGTATGAGTAGGATGGTTTTACCTGTCTGTCCCTCAGGCACTTGAGCACAAAGGAAAGTCTGACTTTCCCAAAGGAAGCTGCCGTGTTCGTATTCTGTACAAGACATAGCTTTGGAAATAGCCCGCATTTTAGGAATGGTTTGTCCTGAGAACTACCTTAAATAGAGTGGAGAGAGTGCCGTCCTAAGGTCATGATCAGTTTCAGAAGAACTATTGGGACTATGGACTTTCAAGTTTATTTTGGTCAGCGGTGAAAACTGGCTACAGCTGTCCGCTTGCTGTGTCCTGCCTCCTCCACCCTCGGTTGGTGGGTTTGTAACTGGCTACCAGCCACGGCAGCCAGGCTCTCACTAAGTCACCCCTCTGCCCCTTGGGTGCTGCTGTTAAGTAAAGCTGCTCAATAGTGGAAGTGGAGCCCTAATTAATGAGTCTGATTCCTGCCTGCCTGTCTCAGTTTTAACCTGGCAAACTCATTAAACCCCTGCTCTTCATTTCACCATGGGTGACCACAGGACCATAATTTCAACTAAGTGTGCTCAGTGACTTAATAGGCCCTGAGCTTGCCGCATTCCCATAGCGCCCAGCCTGAGGAGCTCAATCAGCACTGCGGCAAGTTCATTTAGTGCAACGAGAGAGCTCTCTGATCTAGCCTGAATTCAACTGAAAGCTCTAAAGATGAATGCATGCCAACCACTGGCTCCACAATTGCCAACGACCCACTTTGCGTTAGCCGTAAATCAGCTAAGGGGTCTGAAATGTGGGCAGAGCAGGTCCTCTCCTCCGGAGTTAGTGGGACACGCGCTCAGGAACAGTCCTTGCCTTTGCCAGCAGAGGCCAGTACTCCCATTTGTAGCTACGGAAGGCCCAGAGCTTTGGGTCCTGCCCCACACTTTTTATAAAAAATGCATATTAAAAACAACAACAAAACAAAGCACACACTAGAGTCTTTACAACTACTTTGATTCCCGCTTTCCACTCAGTATATCAGCTAATTCTCAGAGCTCTTTGCTCTTTGTTGCCACTGCTGTTGGGGGGATGTTTGCATGTGTAATAAATAGCTTCTCTCTCCTTACATAAAATAAGTTTCCAGACCCAAACAGGCCAGGGGTACCCGGTTTCTAATTTTAATAGGTTCTCACGAAGTCCCTGTCAATAGCAAGCTCCCTGTAAGTGCTTTATAACAGTACAGCTTTGCAAAGACTGTCACGCGTGTGACTTGGACTGGGTCAGTGCGGGCCGGGAAATCAGGCTGTGAGGAGGAGAAGCTGCTCCCGGTGGCTGTCTTCTCAGTCCATCGTCCCGACCAGCCAAGCCTGCAGGGCTACTCACCGATCGTCGGGAAAGCGAAAACAAATGGCAGGGCCCCCGCGGTCCGCCAAAGTCCAAGTTCCAGATGAAGAAGGCAGGGGCGCCGGCCTTCGGTGAGCCCGCAGCAGCGGCTGGGTGCGCCGGCCGCGTGTGTGCGTGTGTGTGCGCGCATGTGCGCGTGTGTGCGTGTGTGTGCGTGCGTGTGCGTTTGTGCGTGTGTGTGTGTGTGTGGCCGCGACTCCGGCAGGTGAGCGAGCGGGCGCACGGCCTAATCCAAGGTCTCGGAGCTGCTGGCTTTAGACCAAGACGCTCCAAGAAGTCCAAGAATGAATTTGCTTCACAGCGTCTTCTCCGGGAACCTCTCTGCGTAGGACGCAGATACAAAATGGAAGTTGTTTATCGACATTTCAGTCAAAAAAATAAAAGAATGTAAACAAAGCAAGTCTCTTTGAGAACAAGGTTTCCAACCTCCTGAGTTTCCTTCAGCGACAGGTAGACACTGAAGAGTATCTAAAGAAGTAGGTGAAGATAGAGGACTTTCTCGGAAATTGGGAATGTTTATTATTTATCGCCCCGTTACTAACCTTCAGAGCACGCAAACATTAACTTGTCCTGTTTCATCAGTGCTGCAGAAGGATCAAATTAAGGGCATACCTCGGTCGTGAAATGGGCCTCCCTAGACACGCAAGAGCCCGTGTGCAGGCCGCAAAGGCGGGAGGAGGAAGCGCGCGGGTCAGCCCAAGAGGACGGAAACGGGACCCCACAGTCCGCGGCTCGCCGCAGGGCCTGGGCCGCCTCGCCGCTTGCCTTTCCTCTCCCTGCAGGCTTGTTTCAGCAGTAAGCTCCGGAGATTTAGGTGGCTGTGCGCAGCCGGGTGACCGCCCGCCTGAGGAGCGCACGGAGCCCCGCGGAGGGCCGGGCTGCTTCCTCCTGGCGCCCCGCTCGCTCCCAGGCGCTGGGGCCGGGGGTGGCCGGGTTGGTCACGGCCGCGCGATCTGCAGCGCGTGGTGGAAGGAGCGAGGCGCTTGGCTGCTCGGATCGCCTTGAGAACGCAGCCTGCCTACCAGTTAGGTCTCCGTAAGAGCGGGGTTCAGTGGGGCGCCTGGCTAACCAAAGCGGGGTCCTCAGAGCAGCAGCATCAAGTGGGATCCTACGAGAAATGCAGACTCTCGGGCCTATTGAATTTAATTTTCCTTTAAAAGATGTCTCTAGGTAATTTATAGACACATTAAAACTTGACTAGTCTTGGTATAGTAGTTAAAAGATTAGATCTAGAGCCAGATCTTGGGTTCAAATCTAAATCTTGACATGTTATTCTGGACAAGTCATTAAAACTGTCACTTGTGTTCTCTACAGAACTGGGAACTAATAGTTCCCTCACTGAGTTGTTCTAAGGATTATTCAAGGGTTGCGTCAGTTGGTACATGTAAACAATTTGTGTAAAACTATAGAAGATTATGCTATAATTGTCCCACTCCAAAAATTAGCAGTCTTGCTTGAGCTTTTTGATCTTCTATAAAGCTGTCAAACCAACATCGCAATAAATTCATCCACAATAATGGACCTGCGTGAAGATTTGGAGAAGAGTACGAATTGTCTGATGTCATCAGGGTAGTTATATATGCTGGTGATTTCAGGATGAATTTGCAGCAACATCCCTTCATATTCAATAAATATTTCCTAAGCATGTGTTAAATATCAGGAATTTTCCCAGGTGCTTGGAATGCATTAGTGAGTAAAACCGACAGAAATCGCTGCCCACAGGAAGCTTAAGTTCTCCTGGAAAAGTGGGGTGTGGTCTGGGATGCTGACGGTTTGTCTAGTTTAGGTCTCATTTTCAGGTTGCAGTTCTTGTTGTGGTTTCTAATTTCTATTTTGGAAACTTTAAATGTCATAATGAGAAGTGGTAGATGAAAGAAGCATCATGTGGTTGTGGGTCACAAAATCCAGCAAGGGCCAACAAGATCTTTCATAGAAAGAGGCTTCGTGACTCCAGGGACTCAGTATTCCAAAACATGCTTGAAGTCAAAGGCTCTGTTGGGCATGAAGTGGGGGCGAGCTTGGTTGAATTGCCCTGGCCGTCTCACCCTCTGCTGAGGAGAGGTGAGGGGCGCGCCCACAAAGAGATCGGAGCAGTTCTGTCCTGGGTACTCTTCCCCGCGGAAAACCCCGGCCGTAGTGGAAACCCACTGTTCAGCTTTGGAGAGTGGCCAAGCTTTCATCTCTTGGAGATGTGTTTTCTTTTTAATTGTCAGTATTCTTTTTTTCTCCAAAATCTGTGAGATAGGTTTTAATTTTCTTTATAATGTCTTTTGAAAGGAAAGAGGTTTTTCTTGTTATGCATCAAATTTACTAGTATTTTCTTTCATGGGGTGATATGTGCATGTTCTCAAAATATTTGCTTAGCCCTAGGTAACAAAGTTCCCCTCATATTCAGTCTGTGGCACATTGTGAATGAGTTTTAACTTCAATACTGCTTGAGAAAAGATCTGCTTCTTTGTTCCATAGATATTTAATGTCCAGCACATCTTGTCAAAAAGACAAAAATTATTCCTTTCCCACTGAGCTATCGTGACACCTTTGTGCCAGCCATCATTCAACTGAGCATAAATGAAGGGTTTATATTTTAATAATTCAGTTCCATTGAGATATATCTTCATACTTACACCAATATCACAGAGTCTTGATTAGTACGACAGCACGTTAACTCTGAAAATTAAGTTCTACAAATCCCCAAGCTTGTTCTTTTACAAAATCATCCTGGATTTTCTTTTCTTTTCTTTTCTTTGTATTTTAGGGAAGGGTCTACAAGGTGATCAGGGTCTCACTACTGGGTCGGACTCATAGTGATCCGCCTGTTTACAGCCTCCCAGGAGCCACCGTGCCCAGTCTCAATTGCCACCTCAGTGCGCCCCGGGGGCGGGCCAGCACGGCAGGCCCTGCATCCTGGCTTTTCTAAGTTTTTTGCATTTGATATAAATTTTAGGATTATCTCAATTTCTTTGTTGAAAACTCGCAAGAATTTTAATTTGATTGTTTTAAATGTATGAATCAATTGAGAACTGAGGTTTCAAAAAATATTGCTTTCTAATTCATGAACATACTGTGTCTCTATGTATGTCTCTAATATCATTTCACAAAGTTTTATAGTTTTCACCATGAAAATCTTGCAAATTATTGTTAAGTTTATTCCTAAGTATTTTATTATACTATTATATCATTGTAAGTGGAGGTTTTAAAATACTTTAGTTTCCAAATTGTTCACTAGATGAATAGTATATTTAAAAAATGCTTTATAAAAAGTGCTATATCCTGTGCTCTTGGCAAATTCACTTGTTTAAAGTAGCTTTATATTCCTTATGAATTTGTTATTTATAAGTAAGTGATATACATATTTTCTAATGTTTAAGCCTTTTAGTTTTTACTTTTGCTCCGTTGCACTGCCTAGGACTTTTAGTACAATATTTTCCATAAATTTTGAGTGTGAATATCCTTGCATATATCTTGATTATAGATGTAACGCGTTGAGACATTTGCACTGTAAATATTAGTAAAATAACATTGTAAATTTTTTTTTGTCGTTATCTGTCTCTATTCTAGGAGATGCCCATGACCAGAAAAGTGATCCTTTATATTCTTAGTTTGCTCAGAGTTTTTTCCTTAAGTGGAGGATACAATTTTGTTCAATGTCTTTCTGTATATATTGAGATAATCGTTTATTTTTGCTTTGTTCTCATGATACAGTATCTTTTTATACATTGTTAGGAACTGTTGGTAATTCTCTGGCTAAGGATTTTTGTGCCTATCTTGAAGCAGAATAGTTTGTAGTTTTCTTATTTCTTTGCCTGGTTTAACTAGTAGGATAATACTAGCTTGTTACTCCTTTATAACTCATAATATCAGTTATAAAGTACTTTTTACATCTTTATTTTCTCTAATAATTTGTATAAGTTCTTCCTTTTTATGGGGGTCTATAGGGTCTACAGGGTCTCACTACACAGATCAGACTCATAGTGATTCTCCTGTTTTCAGCCTCCTAAGCTCTGGGATTACAGGCGCACACCACACCACCACCTCCCAATCTCAATCGCAGTCTCAGCGTGCCCCGGGGGCGGCGCCAGCACAGCTCACTGGGAGATTGAACTCTGGCCACTGCACTCTGCCTACGCGGGGACTTTAGTCTGCTGAGCTGTCTGGCCAGCCCAAGTTCTTTCTTTTTATTTCTATTAGATCATCCTTAAATTTTGATAAAATTGACCAGTGGAGCAATCTAAGCCTGAAGTTTTATGTAAAAATACATATTTCATAAGTCTTATAGATTCATTTTCTTAAAGTAGTGTAAGGCTATTGGAATTTTTTGTTTTTCTATAATTCAGTTTTAAACTTTTATTATTTTTAAAATGTAACAGCTTCAGGCAATTTGTTAAATGTATCACTTATATTTCCTTATTATTCTTCTAAAGGATTTTAGATCTATACCATATATTTTTCAATTTTCATGTTGATAATTTGTGTGTATTCTGTTCTTTTTATCACAATAACTATAAGCTTATCAAATTTGTTAATTTTTCAAAATAAACAAGTTTTTCTATTGTTTGTTCAATTTCTATTCTGTTGCTCTCACTCGTCTCTCATATCCTTTAAGTGAGAGTAGTCCTTAGTGGAACACAAAACCAACATGAATAGAAGGTGCAGATTTATCGATAGCTATAGTTTCTGAGATCTGCTAGCCACAGCAACTCTGGAAACACCTCTCTCTGCCTTTAAGGACGCTGTCGCTGTGCCGAGGGCTCTGCCCAGCCCCTCTTCTCAGTCAAGTGCAGCAGCAGGAAGGAATGAAAATGGACTTTCGTGATCTCAGGTAGAGGTTGTCAATACTTTGGCTCATGGCAATGCCTCGTTCATTTTTTAAAAGACACCCAAACCAAAAGCGATAGTTGAAAATTGCATTTATTAAGTAGGTGGGTCCAAATAATTTCTTATGTCCTAATAACAAGTTGTATAAAATAACATACTTGCTTTTGCTTTTCAAATAATTTTAAATACTTATTAACAGGATGTATACCTGATGGTCATGGAACAACCTACACTGTAGATTCACATAGATGCTGTCTATCTTCTCCACATTTGTTTTCATGCATTTTATCACAGTAACTGCTGCGAACTCAATGATACAATCAACAGACTTGTAGCATGATCAGTATGGCAAGTGGGTAGTACCGCCTTGGGCCAGCAGCTTGTACGCCAGCCTACAGCTATTGAAAGTCTGTTTTCATTTCTAAAAGAAGAAGTGCCCTGTGGAGGCCTAGGAGGAGGCTGTACACCTGAACGTGCTCTGCGGAGCGTGGCCTCCGGGCGAGTGGAGGAGAGCCACTGAGAGCGAAACTTGTCTGAAGGCTTAAATGTGCTAAGTACTTAATGCGCATACAAAGTTTTCATTCTGTTCTGTGGTGTCTTTGTACTTGAATGATGCTTTAAGAATGTGCCCCACATTTATATTGTGGATCCTTTCCCTAGAACACCAGAGCATGGACTCCGGGACGCCTGCTCCACAACTAGAAGCAAGGGTGAACTACAGAGGCGCCAACAACCGCAGCAGCACGGCGCTGATGACCAACAACGAAGTAGTAAGACGGAAGCACCGGGCTACGGCTCTCGCCCAGGACACGTCGAGACTGAGATGCGGTAATGTCAGCAGTCGGCTGGGAACACAGGCGAGCCCCCTCTCTGCAAAGCCCCCTCCTGCGAGATGAGCACTACAGCCCGCTCCGGTCATCTGTGACCAGGCCGTGGTGTCCCCCACTAGACACCACGTCCCCGGTAATAATGCGCTTAGACTTTCTGACCTCCAGGGCCGTAAGGAATACATTTCTGTTATTTCATGCCATTTCATCAGGAAATCTGTCTAGTCATAGCATTTTGTTGTAACAGCCCAAACTGACAAGAGAATATTATTTACCTGATAAGCAATGATGATGTTCTTGTTCAGGATAAATGATACAAAATATCAGATCACGGTCAAGATTATTTAGTGCGACTAAGATAAAGCAGATTAAAGTGGCTTGTCCCATATGGGGCGGGTTTTGCATTGATGTTTCTCAAAAACAATCATGTCTAAATTCAGTTTAATGAGCTAAAAAGACATTCATCTTTTGTGTGAAAGCCACGGTAAAAGGAGGGCAGAGAGCAAAACGTCCGTGTGCAGACTCCGGGCCTGGAGAGCCACAGGACCTGGGCGACCCCTGAGCGCCGGGGCGAGGCCTAAGGGCAGTGTCTCCCTCCCACTCGGGCTTTCCGGTTCTCGTCTCTCGGGTGAGGTCCCGGGAGAAGGCTTCTGGGCCCCGCCTGAGCAGAGCCCTGGAGGGATCTTGGTGCAGAGTGGCTGCACTTACCTCTGAGTCTCTGTCTCTCCAGCCCTGCCGCCCAGGAGCTGGAAAGCGGGCCAGGGAGGTTGTGGAGAAGACACAAGTCCCTGCCTCTCGCCTTCTGAGGAGGGCAGTCTGCCGGGAATGGCCAGGCCGCTCGGGATGGCTCTCTTCTCTCTCGCTGTGTGGCTTTGTGAAGGTCCCGTGCTGCTCAGAGCTATTGATCTCCTGGGTACAAAGGTCTTTGTGTGAGGTGCGCCCACGAAGCCGCAGCCTTCTTTTGCTCAGAATGCCGACCACTCTCCTGAGCACGGTTTTTGATTCGAGAATTCACGGTGAGCCGTGCGAGTCTGACCCCTACCACTGGGGACTTGTCCGTAAGGAAGCGGCACCGTCCTCTCCTGACTGGTCTCCTGACTAGTGCTTGCACTTGGGGGTGGCTGGCTTCCAACAGGCATGCTTCCCTGGTCTGGCAGAAGATTAGTCATTTTGCAGGGTCCTCAGGGGTACTGTCATGGGCAGATGCCTGGCCGGAGGTGAGGATGGCCAGGGACACCTTGCCTTGAGGCCCACCAGGTGCTTCTAGTTGCCCTAAAGCCGTTGAATCTCTGATCTAGGAGATCCAGAGCTGAGGCCACCACAGTGAAGCGTGTGACAGTTGTGCTGGCACGTGCGGGTCTGGGTCATTGGCCAGCTGCTGCACGCTGCTCAGGCTCCCTCGAGCACCCACCCAGACGTCTCCTCCTCCACCATCGTGAAGGGCTTGAGCTCCAAGCCTGCCAAAGTGGCTCTCCTGACGTGCTGTGGCACCGCCGCAGTCCACAGACTGGGTGGCCCCAGGCCGGTTAGCAGGCGTGCGGGGTCTCAGGCTTGCGTGTCGTGGCACAAGCTGTGTGCGTCTCAGATTCCAGCACTCACTGTGCCCTTTACTGGTTGCTGCGGCTTAACTATGAGCTGCCCAGAAGCCACAGTAGGGAGGGGCTGGTGCGCAGACAGCAGTGCTCACGGCGAGGCCTAGAGAAGCAGCACCAACCTCCTTGGTGTATTAGTGCAACTCATAGCTGAATGGGCCATTAGGAGAGGGACCCCGCTGGAGGAGGTAGGTTGCTGGTGGCCTGTCTTTGAAGGGTGTATCCTGCCCTAACGCCTCTTCGCTCTGCGTCTCTGTCTCTGTGTCTCTGTCTGTCTGTCTCTCCCTCTTTCCCGCTCCTCCCTTCCTCCTTCGCTTCCTCTTCTTCTCCCTCTCACACTCACCCTTTCTGCTTCCTGCTGCCCTGGACCAAGCAGCTTTCCTCTGTGAGGCTCTTGCATCCTGCTGTTTCCACCTTGGTGTCAGTGACAGACGAACCCCTGTAACCGTCAGCCAAAAAAGGACTTGCAAGTTGCTTAAGCCAGGTGCTTTGTCCCAGAGAAGGAACGATAGCTCACACATGAGCTAAGTGACATTGTCAAGGCCCACTGTAATCCTCAGATTCTTTTCTTTTTATGTAAAGTATATTTTATTTTATTTTTTGTGGTTTTAATTGTAAGTTCTTTTTTTCCCCATAATTTTATTGATAAATAGCAATGAGACAGTTTCAAACCAAACTGGTAGGACAGTTTC
>NDGN011477005.1:0-16135 GCA_002564285.1 Tympanoctomys barrerae
AGAGAGAGAGAGAGAGAGAGAGAGAGAGAGAGAGAGTGTCCCCTGCTGGCATCGATGGAGACTTGGATGCGGCTACGCCTGAAGCTTGGCGATGTCCACGCCAGGCTTTCTCAGTTACACAAACCAGTGTGCTTCCCTCCGTCAGTCAGTCTGAGGTGCAGCGAGAGCACCGCTGCTGGTAGAGTTGGGCAGCCCCTCGGCTCTGCGAGCCAGTCAAATCAGTCTGTGCTTGGAACTAATGACGGCTTCTGAAGGACAGAGACAGTGACTGCTCCCCAGGAGACACCTCTGACCCAAAGGGGTGGCCTCCCTCTTCTGCCACAGGAGGACCCTGTCCATTTGCTGATGGGCACGGAAAGATGTAGTGGAAGGTCCGGGGGGATGCGAAGCAGCGGAGGGAGGGAGGAGGGGAACTGAGCTCATCTGCAGCTCAGCAGTTTAATATTCCCCGACAGAGGCTGAGCTCTTGGGACACAGAGACCAATCTAATGCCAGTCTGAAGGCAGCCCCTGCAGGCTTCCTGCTGGAGCGCTCGACTGTGAAAGAAAAGTCAAAGTACGAGGGAAGCATTTCAAAAATCTTCAGTCAACTCCAAAAGAGGACAACCCAATCACGCTGAAGGACCTATAACAGACATTCATTCGCTAGCACAGGAAACAGCCGCAGACCACTTAGGCACACCTGACACCGTGCAGGCCGAAGGGAGCAAGACGTGTCCTGACGACAGCAGGACGATGTCACGAGAACCGGACGACAGGCAGACTCGAGGAGAACTCAGAGGATCATGCACCGCACCGGGTTTCAGGGCCCTGAAAGTGAGGACTGGCCATCCCAAGGGGCTGGGGCTTCAGAACTGGCACACGAGCCCTGCCTCTAGGTCAGGAATCCTACGCCGGCACCTCAGCCTTCAGCCAGCTGCGACTCAAAATGCGCTTCTCCGCACGCTGCTTATTCATCAAATGGATCCTGTTCACATACCACACGACAGTCACCAGGCAGAACCCCCAATGTCACAGCAGTGAGCAGCAAGTTGTCCCTGTCTCCCAAGAAACAAGAGTGTTAAGGCCAGTAACAACAAGAGCGATATGCTGCGACAATCTTCTCCTGCCTCCCTGGAGCTCTAAGGTAGAAAAGAATGGAAGCAGCCAGAACAACGGAGTGAAGGCAGCAGGAGCGGTGCGTCCTTGTGCCCCCAGCCCTGGGCCGTGACCACAGGAGTAGGCCACCTCCAGGTGCTGGCTGAAGTGGAGGAAAAAGTGGCCAGGCCTAGCCCTCAGATTTCCAAGAAGAAAGTGAGGCTAATGGGCTGGGGAGATAGCTCAGTGGTCTAAGTGCCTGCCTGGCAAGCACAAGGGCTTGGGTTTGATTTCTGGCACCACATGCTATGCTGGCCCCAGAACCCAGGGTGCACCGTGCTGGCCACCGAGTCTGGGTATGGTGGCGCACGCCTGTAATCCCAGTGCTGGGGAGGCTGAGACAGGAGGATCACTATGAGTCTGAGCTGTGTAGTGAGACCCTGTACCAAATAAATTAAAAAGGAAAAGAAAATGAGGTTTAGGGTAACGGGTATGGTGACCCCAGACCACATCATCAGCTTGTATAGGACTGAGAGCCAGACTTGGCTCCTTGCTTAGTTATGACATAAAGAAAATCTTTGAGAGGCCCAAGTTGCTTTAAGTAACAAAGCAGACACATTTCCAAGGCACACAGGTCTGCCTTCATGCCCTCCGTGTTGTCTGCTGGCTTGCAGGTCTATGAGAGGCTGGCTCTGCCCAGTCCAGACAGCAGGGTCTGCAAGAGGGCTTCACACACTTCAGCAACTAAGACTCCCATGAGGAGACACGCTGACACCTTAAATATGCTTGCTGTGGCCCACTCAACGTTCTCATCTACCGGAGGAAGCTTGGTGGGGATCGGGACCCGAACAGATCACTTATTGTTAGCTGTGCACCCGAGCAGGACACACAACTTCTGCAGGGTTTTCCCTCTTCCTTCATAAACTGAACTTGTAGGCTTGAGCTGCAGAACAAATGGGCAGGGAGCACGATGGTGCTCTGTAAACACAAGGATGCAGCACAGGCCACAAACACTTGTGCCCATCAGGCCAGCCATGGGGCCTGCCTTGACCATGCCTTTCTGAGCAAGGGTCCCAGGTGGGCCTCAGAACTGCCCCTTCCCTGGCCAGGAGCAGAAGCAGGTCCCTGGCCCAAGGGCAGTGCAGGCACTGACTTGCCAGTGGTCAGTAGCCTCCTCCACCCCAAATCAGCAGGCCAATCAAATTCTCTTCTTGGGGATATGATCATGAGGTATGGAAAGAGGGTAAGAGAGTCAAAGAAAGAAGAAGATACAGAGCTACACTAGGCTTGTTCATGGGGTGACAAGTGAACTTGGAGTCCAGATTTGTTTGGAAGGCTCTTCCCACTGCAGGTACAATAGGCTGGCTGTGCCTTGGCCGACTCCTCCATCTGGAGTGCCCCTCTAACCAATGCCCTCATGTCCCTTTACTGCCTTGCCCTTTTGCATGGGATGCCCTCTTAGAGGAGGTAACCTGGAAGTCAAATCCATTATATCCCTAAATCCCTTTGCTGGAGTGAAAATTCAAGCCAAGCATCAAAAGCTGTACCACGTTTAGATCAACTGTCTTGGTTTTTCTTTATGATTTTGAAAAGAACTAGATTATATTAGAATTGAAAATTTTAAACTATAGAACTATCACTAATATGGAAATCCAGATGTCCAAGTCACGGGCATGGAGATGGCTGGACGTAGTGTCACCGTTCTACATGGTCTGCCTGTTGCTACAACCCAATTGCATCACTACGACACCTGACAGTTACCTGCAGGACACAGTGCTTTGCTGGCGCTAGGAACCCACAGCCTAGGAGAAGAGGGCTCTTCGCAGGGTACCCGAGAGAGGGGACGTCTCAAACAGCACTCCTGTCTGGAGCCACGGGAAGACGCACTTTGGCAGGAGCGGTCTAAGCAGGGGATGGGGGCTTCAGAGATCCAGACCCGCATCCAAATCTCACACCAATCTCCCCTGGCAGCCAGGTCGCCACAGAAAATGAGTCTCAGTATGCCCTCACATAAAGTGGGGATGTGATTCCTTCCTACTGAGGGTAGTGCCAGGGACAAAAGTGGTATTGCATGTGAATGCACCTGGTACAGGCTCTTCACAGAGGCTGCAGTGTAGGACATTTTCCAGGAAGTGGCTCATTTTCCTGGGCTTCTCCTTCTCATTTTGCAAAAAAGCAAGTTCCCTTATATACAACCTTCTCAGAAAGATTACATCCAATGGACACTGGCACCAAGAAGCCAAGAAGTTATGAACAGCTCCAGGATCTGGCACAAGGAGAAGAAACTGAGTCGTAGTATTGGAGGTGAAAAGCCCCCTCGCTCCCAGGTCTCCCCCAGACGCAGACTTAAAGCTCCCTCCCAACGGACACCAACACACGGACTCTGTCCCCCAAGACACCCAGCGTCTCGGCCCTTCTCTCCTCTTCCCTGGGGATGACACAGGCACTGGTTTTCTCCTTACCACCCGTGGGTGGAATCAGAGGAACCGGAAGCTGAGTTTGACACCATGGGCTGCTGTCTTTATGAAGGCCCCTGTCCATTTGGGGGAGGCTTTGCTGACTCCCTCTTTTCAAAGACAGCCAGAGAAACACAAAGCTTTATTATTATTATTATTTTAAATTTTATTTATTTATTTATGTGTGTGGGGGGGGCAGCTCAGCCTACCAGGGGGCAGGGCTGGCTGGCATGTCATGCTTGGGGATTGAACCGCGGTCCCTGAGCTTGTTCTAAGTAGGTGCTTTAGACCACTGAGCCATCTCACCAGCCCCACAAAGCTTTATTATTATTACTATTTTAATTAGGAACCTCGGTGCCATCCGCCCATCACCTAGTTTGCTTGCTCTGACTTGTGCCAGATGCCAGATATAAGCGGTATTTAAACGATCTTGGGTTGTGTTGCCTCTGCCAACCTTTATGAAACTAAGTGTTTTAAGATCATTCTAAAACATAACACACTAAAAAAATCAGCCCAAAGCCTTTTCTCATTGTGGTCCCTTATAATATATACAATGTTTGTCTTCTGGAGATAAAATGTACAATGTATTCTGTGTTCTCAAACTTTAAGGTGGACGGCAGGAAGGAGGAAACCTGATTAATGAACCGGGAGGTAAATGAAATAACCACTGTGTGGGCGGAACACAGCCCAGCTTCCACGTGGGCACAGCTTCTGGGCAACACCTTCCTCAGGAGGAAACGGACTTCAGGATCAACATCCTGGACTCATGGAACCGTAGGAAAGACAAACCAAGCTAAAGACAAACATTCCAGGGCGTCTTGCCATATCGTTTCTAGAAGCAAAGAGCTAAAAACAACCTTCTTGCCTACCTGTAAGGGAAAAGCTGACCCAAGCATACTCTTGTGGAATATTACACAGCTATTACATGGTTATTAGGAATGCCCTAGACACAGGACCCTAACGTACAAAAGGAGAAAAGGTGCTTGGGGAATAAAAGATACATATAGTCCAGCCATGCTTTTTTTTTGCAAAACAAAAGACACCCTTAAACTCCACTTACATGTCTATATATGCTGCTGCAGCAGAGAAAAACGCCTACACTAAACGGTTTTCATTCACTACCTGAGCGGGTTTAGGATGCGGCTGAACAGGGAACCAGGAAGGGAAGCGACTATTGATTTCTTCCTCAGGAAAGACATGGAGAAGCCAACTTCCAATCAGGAGGGCATCGTGCTCTGTTCTGGGTGAGCAGCGCTCCTACACCAGGCTGTTGCACTTGTTTTATCGTTCCGTTGCCCTTGATAGCATCTTAATGAAGGCAGAGAATAACTGCCTTTATCTCCCAGGCATTGTTTTCTTTCTCCTCGAGTCCTTTCCAAGCCAATATCACTTAAAGTCAAACTCATCTCTGCAACCAGTTTTACTGAATGTTATTTGTCTGCTTCTGGACAAGCGTATTTTACCTTCTGGCATGGTGGGTGCAGAGCGGCCGGAAAAGCCCGCTGCCTGTGTTTGCTCAACCTGTCTTAGACGTTCTGTCCTGGCCAAGGACTGTGATGCAAAGCGGAGTCTCCTTCCTTCTCTGTGAGATAGGACTCTCAGTCTGTACCCGTGATGACACAAAGAACCATTCTCTGAACTTCAGGTCTGCCCTCAATTAGCTGGGTGAGCTGGAGCCCAGGGCCAGGCATCTTTTAGGTTCAGTCTGTGTGTGGGAAACTCTGCGGAGCTCGAGATCCTCACTGGATACAAACCAGAGTAGGGGTGGGGGCCACCTGAACAGTGGTGATGGCGCTTCTGTAGATCAGAAGAAAACGTAGAGCCCAGAGAACATATGCTTATCAGTACTCAAGAGCACAGGTAATGAGATAGGGCTGGGAGAAGGGCCAGCACGATGCCTGGCACCCTGAGAAGTACGTAAAAGCACCAGATCAGTGGGAAGATGCGGTTCCTGTGTCTGCGTGTGTCTGAAGAGATGATTTAAAAACTACATCCACATCAGGTCATCTGCTGAGTGTTGGCATGAATCACAGGGGCAGAGAACACATGTTTATTTGCTTTTAGTTGTCAGCCATTTTTGTTTATAAGGTTTTAATCTCTTCTTTTTCAAGCCAAGTGCAGAATTCACTAAAGTCTGTTTTTAAAAAAACAAAGCAAATAAGTTACTTTCAGAAATTTTATTGGCTGCAATTTTATTTTAAATCTCACAAGTGCCTTTAATGCCAATATTAGGGCCAATGCACCAGTAATTGTTCCTTTCAAAAAAACAGCATTTGTTCAGAAAGGTGCTGCTTAATTTTGGAGGAGAGCTGACTGAAATGTCCCTACAAAAGTGATATTCCAGAGAAACGTGGCCTTCCCTCTTCCCCAGCTCAAGGACCTCTCGCCCCACCCCTAACACCTGCCAACCGGGAGGTCTACATCAGGCTCGCAGCCTGGGTGTGTCTGGGCGCTCATCTCATCCTCAACTACTCCATCATCAAAGTGTCAAGCAAGCCAACTCTGCCACATGAATCATGATAGAAAGGGTAAAAACTGCTAGAAAGCCCTGACTAGGTCTTCCGAGCCTGCCACTCCTCTGAGGCAGGGCTGACAGAGCGCTCTGCGCCACGCAGGGTGAGCTGGGCTCAGGCTGCAGTCAGTCATGGGGATGCTGCGGAAAGTGGTGCAGCCGACCGCCGACTCCTTCCATCCACACACCTGCGAAGGCAGCCCTGGCTCAGCTGTAGCCTCGCCATCCCTCGTACCTCCGGAATTCTTTTGCTACTCAAGGAAGATGAATTTTCTAAAAGCACAATGAAAGCACAGCGACTCAGAGAAGAAACCCTTCCCCATTTATTAAACACAAGTGCAGCCTGTGCGCACGGCGTGCACTAGCATGTGGATGTGACTTAGCAGCTCATATTCGTTCAGAATAACGACTCTGATCCCCCACCCCGTGTCTGCTCTTCCACCAACTGTCTGCACCCTTGTAAAGGGCAGCTCCACTGCCCCCGGGGCTCTGGCCAGGAGCCCTGGGATTCTCCTTGGCCCCTCTCCTCCCGCCCTTCCTCCCTGCTCCTGTCATCTCCTCCTTCAAAGATCCCCGACTCTAGAACACTGCAGGCTCCACTGCTCCTCCCACTCCCACATGGCCTGCGTCACCACCTTTCTCCTCTACTCTGCTGTAATGTACTCCTAACTAGGTTCCTTGTTTGTGGCCCTGGATGCCTATGGTTTATTCTTAAAATAGCAATGAAAGTGATCCTTTTAAAATAAAATCCGATCTTGTCACTCTGTTGGAAAACCAGCTGGCAGCCACCTTACTCTGGTAGAAGTCCAGCCTTCCCATGACCCCTGGCCAACACCCAGATAGCTCTGCTGTGATTGCCACTCTCCTGCCACTGCCACACTGGTCTGCACCAGGCAAGCAAGGGGCCCCAGGGCCTTTGCACTTGCCTCCTGCTGGGCTCTTCCTCCAGTTAGGTGCCCCACTAGGGCTCTCACCTCTTCATACCTCTATTCCTACGTCCTCTTATCTACAGGGCTTCTTAAAGGATGCCCCAGCCCCATAATCTTCTCCACCTTACAGCCTGCTCACTCCCAACCCTTATCATCACCTGGAAAAATATATTTGCTTGTTTATGGTATTAATCCCCACCCCCCAATCAAGTAGACGCTCTAGGAGGAAAGGCATATTTGCCTGTTTGCTCACTACTGTTGTGCTTAGGGTGTAGGCTACACAGCGAGCTCACACAGTAGGCACTCAGTAACTAGCTGTTGAATGAATGACTTGCAGAGTTTCAGTGAAAACCACCATTGCAAGTGCCTCAAGGCGGGGATTATGTGTTGATCGCTCTGGCAGGAGGAGCCTGAGGAAGCAGGAGTGCACTCCCGATGCTGTGGAGGGCGGGCAGGCCGGAGCCCCAATAAACACAGCGCTCCCGCCAGTGGGGCTACGCAGGGAAGGCGCCCAAGAACGTGAAGGCAGCTTTGTCACGGCTCGCACAGGGAGGCACTGCTGGCGGCGCTGCCCGCAGGAAAGCTGCTTCCACCTCGCCATCCGGAAGATGCCCTCCGCATGGGGGATGCTCGTGGGTGTGGCTTTCCCGGCTCCTGAGCCAAGCTGAGTGTCCCCAAGGCTAAGGGGGTGGTCTCGGGGCAGGCTTTCAGCTGCCAGCCCTCCTGGGCCCCGGGAGCTGTATCCTGACGGCTCTGTCCTGGCCTCCTGCGCCGTCACCTGGGTGTTTTGGAATGCGGCAGTGGTTGGCAAAGCATGAAATGAGTTCATTTCCAACTCGACTGGATGAATCATGCTAGGGCACAATCTGTGACCGGGAACACCCCTTTCCTCCTGCGGTTCTTCTATTCTTCACCTGAGAAAAGTGAAGAATGAAGATGGTGAAACCTATCCAACTGGTCCTTCTGGCACACTGGCCTGGAACGCTCTTGTAATATCTCTGTCTGGTTCTGGCATCAGGGTAATGTTTAATTCATAGTGACTTGGAAAATGCTCCACTCTTGTTCATTTTTTTCTAAGTGCTTCTGTAGAATTGGTATGATTTCCTAAGCTGCTGGTAGACTTCATCCAGGACCACCTCTGACCTAGAGTTTTGGCTACCCAGCTATTCGGGCTGCTTCTTCCTGAGTGGGCTCTGGGAGCTTGTGTCTTCCAAAGAACTTGTTATTTCACTGAAGTTGTCAAATCTATAGGCAAAAAATTTTCCGAACATTCCTTTATTAGTCTCTTAATAATTATATAATCTGTAGTTTGTCACTTCTCTTATGTCTAGTATTGATATTGTGTCCTTTCTTTTTCCTTTATTAGTCGATTAGAATCCAGTCAATCTCAACGACCTTCTAAGAGAACCAACTTTTGGTTTTCTCTATAATCTATTTTCTTTGCAATTTCACTGATCTCTGCTTTGATTTTTTTTTTTTCTAAAGAAAATTTCTTCCCTTCTGTTTACCATGCATTACTTTGCTCTTCTTTTCCTAGTTTCTGAAAGTAGAAGCTGATGTCATCAACTCAAGATTGTTCTTCTTTGCTAAGGGAACCACTTAATGCTGCAAATTGCCCCTTAAGTAAGGCTTTAGTGACATGCTTCAGAGCTCGGATGTATTTTCATTACCATTCGGTTCAAAATGCTTTTCATTTTCTTTTTTGATCCAGTTATTATTATTCATATGTGAGTTATACAGTTTATATAAACCTTTGGAAAAGAAGAGGTAATTTTATTATTGATTTAAATCTCTAATTCCATAGCGGTCAGATAATAAATATGCTTTATGTCACTTGAATCCTTTCATGTGCATGCAGAATTATTTTAGGGCTCAGAATTTTATCTGTCCAGGTAAATACTCCATTATTTACTTGAAAATAATGTCTGTTCTACTGTCATTGGGTACAGTGGTTTATAAATGACAATTAGGTCATGTTGGTTGATAGTGTCATTCAAGTATACTATATCTTCGTTGATTTCCTGTCTACTTATTTTATCAGTCACAGCGAAAGATCTGCTGAAATCTCATGTGATCGTGGGATGTGTCTGTTTTTCTTTGTACTTACATCATCTTTTGTCTTGTGTAATCTAAGGTTGCTGAGGAATGACCTTTCTACTATGAAATGCTTTTCTTCTTTCCTGTTAATATTCTTGGCTCTGAAATCTATGACTGATGTTAATATAACCATGGTAGGTTCTTTTTTCTTGACCAGTGTTAGCAAGGTATATGTTTTTAACTTTTCCCTTTAACTGAGTTTTACCTTTTTTCTTTTCTAAATGTGGTGCTGGGGATTGAAACCAGGGCATTCACAGTGAACTAAATCCCTTTCCCTTTTTATTTTTTGAGATAAAAATGTCACTAAATTGTTAAATTGCAGATGCTGAGTGTGATCCTTCTATCTCAGCCAACCGGATGCTGGGATCATAGGGGCGTGCCTGGGAGCCAAGCCAACCTATCTGTGTCTTTTATTTAAGGGATGCGCTCACAGCTGGATCTTGCTTTCTTACCCAATCTGACAGCCTCCACCCATTAACTGAGCCGACTTGAGTGTTTATATTTAGAGCGATTACTGACATGAAAGCTAAAGTACATGGTCTTTGTATTTGCTTTCAGTTTCTTTTTTGTGGTCTCATTTTCTCTTTTCTCGCTCTTCTGCCTTCTTTCAGGTTAATATGCACGATTCCATTTGTTAGGGTTTGTCCCTATTGCAGATGCCCCCCCAGAGCCTCACGCACTCATAGGCGGGGCTTTGGGAGATGATTAGATCAGAGGATTTGGGCCCTGCTACATTCACAGCTAATGTGTAAGTGAGAGGTCAGGAGGTGGAGCCTAGTAAGGGGAAGTCACTGGAGGCCAGCTGGGACCTTGAGTCTCCTTTCCTTCTCCCCATCCTCTTCTCTGCTTTCTGTCTGGTACAACAAAAGCAGCTCTCTTGCCACCATGCCCCTCTGCCACGCCATCCTGCCTTCTGCCAGCCCAGTATGGGCCGGAACCTCTATGAGCTGTGAGCCAGGCAAAATCCTTCCTCATTTCAGTGAGGAGGGCCGGACATTGTATCCCAGTGATGAGAAGGTACCCACGCCACAACTCTGTGCTTCATTATTTTGGTGCTTGTTTTTAGAGTTTACCTTTTAATTTGTCCTGGTCTATCTTGAAATAAGATCTATTTCACATGCAGTAAGGAAAACCTTAAATGTATGCTATAATTATTTCTCTTATCCAGCCTTTTAGGTCAGCATATAGTTACCTTTATATATGTTTGCAATACAAATATATATTATTCTTGCTTTTTGTTACACAGCCAATTATCCTTTAAAGGACTTAAACAGTAAGAAAAAAATAGTAAATACCAACATAGCTACTATTTCCAGTGATCTTCATTCTTTGTGAAAAAAGATCTATACTTTAATCTGGAATCATTGCTCATTTTCAAAGATATCTTCACTGGGTATAGAATTCTAGGCTGAGAAGGATTTCTCTTTAGGTACTTCAAAGACACCAACAAGAATTCTTCTTTCTCTTTGTTCCTATGCATATGACATGTTTTATTTCTCTGGCTGCTTTGAAACCTGTTCTCCTCATCTATACTTTGATTAGGATGTGCCTTGATGTCATTTTCTTGTTTCTTCTCTTTCTTGGTATGGGGGATCAGCCTCAGGACCTTGCACTGGCCAGGCAGGTGCTGTGCCGCCGGGCCATATCCCCAGCTGTCTTGTTTCTTGAGCTAAGTTTTCACTGTGCTTATTAAATGTGGCCTTGTAGCTGTTACCGTGGTAGAAAAGCCCGGGCCATTATTTCCATCCGTTTCTCCACAGACTTCAATTACATGCAGATTAGATGGCTTAAAGTTGTCTCACAGCTTGCTGGTGTTCTTTTTACTTTTCAAATTCTTTTTGTTTTATTTTGTGTGGTGTGTTTTACTAATCTTTTTTCCCTGCAGTATCTAATCTGCCATTAACCCTCTCCAGTGGCTTTTTTTTTGTTTTTTTCATTTCAAACATGGTTGATCTCATTTCTAAAAGTTTGATTTTGGGTCTTTTAATGTCCTCTGTGTCTTGACTTAACTTTTTCCATGCGGACTACAGCCGTACTAGCAGCTAGCATCCCCTGCTAAGTCCATCAGCCCCACAATGGTCTTCCCTGGCTATTTTCAGCTCTATGCACCACGTTCTTCCACACCCACTGTTGCTTTGCATGCCTGGTACTCTGGATTTCACATGGTTCAGGGCTGAATGTTTTTGCATTTCCATAAATATTCTCAGGTTTTCTTCTGGAAAGTGTTAAGGTATTTGGTATCCTTTTTGGTTGGAATGTACGATTTGGGGGGGGGCAGGTACAGAACACTATTCTGTGTTGGGCTAGTTAGCCCCCACTAAGGCAAAACTCTTCCAGTTCTCCCCCACCCTGCCATGTACGGATGGGGAGGTTTCTGGGTGGGGGAGGGGTGCTTCTCCAGCCCTGAGGGAGCACACAGGACAGCACTGGTCCCGCCAGGCCTTTCAGAGGTGCTCTTCTCCGCCTCAGGCCCCTCCCACAGTTATGTGTGGATCAGGAAGCTGCTGAGCAGCTGTGGGGACTCTGTCTACCTCTGTCACTCTCTTTTAGAGCAGCTCCGGCCTCTCCAGGTCTCAGTCTTGTGACCTCCAGCTTCTTGGATTTGCAGCCTCACACTCCCAGCACCACTGCCTGGAAACTCTCCCCGGGCCACACGCCAGGGCCACGGCGCGCCCGCCTCCTGTGCTTCACATCTCTGGGACTATTGCTCCTCACCCCTGATGTGTCCTGCCCTGGAAGGGCCGCTGCCTTCCACATTCTGTCTGCTGTTTTGGTTTTGGTTGATCCAGGTAAGAGGGTATAACTAGCTCCTGTCACCCCACCTCGGTGGCCAAATGGCCATTTGCATTCCTATGTCCCTTCCCACTGGGCACTACTACTATCATCACAAAATGCGGGTGACTTAAACTTCCTAAGTGGGCACATTCTCATGTCCTCAAGCATTACTTACTATATGTCTGCCGAAGGCGGTCGGCTCCAAGGCCCTCCCCGCGGCTCACGCTCTGCACCCTGCTGACCCTGCTGACGCGGTAAAGGGACTCAACAGGGTCCTGGCCTGCTGCTTACCATGAGCTCGGATGTTCTTTGGGGGAAATTCAGCACACACTGTAAGTTACCTACATGAACTAAACAAAAAGGAAAATGCTAACAGGAGCGTGGAAGCAGGGATCTGGTAGACAGAGATTCCATTCAGGCCCTTTCATTGCTGAAGCAGAACCCAGGAAATGAAGAAAGCAGGTTAGGGCTGCAGAGCACTTCTGTTTTTGCTGCAGAGCTTCTCTGTACCAGAAAAGCCTCCTTGACCCCCTGGACGCCCTGCAGACCGCAGTCATGCCTGCTGCTGGGGCTCCCGGAGCAGCCCTGGAGGCGCCTCTATGCTCGCTGCCAAGCAGCCCAACAGGGCCCCCAGGTGCAGGGAGAGCGGCCAGCCCACCAGCCAGGCTGTGTTCACGCTCCTCCTTGGAAGGTGCCAGCTGGCTGCCACCCACAAGCAAGCCCAGTAAGTCAGCCAGGCCTCCTCGCTTCTGTTCCATGTGGCTGTGCGGTCCCCAGCCCCACCATTGGTGCGGGCAAAGGCAGCTGGCACAAACAAACAGCTCCTCAGTCCTGCCCTTGACATGCTGTTGCCAAAATTCAGCTTGAAGGAATAAAAGGCAAACATGAACTTCAGCTCCTACTGGAGAAGTTGTTTAAGCTACAAGAAACCAAAGGGAATGAGCGGCGCATCGGCTGTAATTCACGCACACATTCTGGCTGTCAAACTGTGGGAAAAGAGTCCCCCCGGAGGAGAGGCAAGCTCTTGAAGACATCTGTCTGCTCATCTCTGAAAACTCGGCTTCCACGCTTGCTACTCTAGAGGGGCTGGGCCGTCAGGAGCGCTGGGCTGGTGTCGTCCTTCATGGTCAGGAACTTGGCTTCTGGCTGGGTGGCAGGACAGGCAGTAAGAGAGCTTCTTAGCTCAATTCCCAGCCACCAGAGCAGGGGCTCCTCCGCCTCTGTGTGTGCGTGACAGACCCCTCTGCCAGCCTGCCCGTTCTTCTCAGAGCCGTGTTCCGCGTGCGGATAATCAAATGCATAATAGTATGAAGGAAATCGACGGGTCCTGAATCGCTGTGGTCCAGCTTAAGATTTCTTAGCTTTACAGCGGTGCGAAAGCAGACCCACACCGCCACTCTCTCACTTTCAGTGTAGAATTCAGCGAATTACACGACCTATTTCACCATCTATATGAAACTGGATGATCCTGCCCCTGCCCCCTGTAGGCTAATCGGGGCACACGCAAGGCAGGCGTGGCTTAGCTCGGAGGTTTGATAGGTACATTTTGGACCTCAAAGAGTTTTAGCTTACAATTTTTTGCACATAGCAGTACTGCAAGGTGAGAAACAACTTTATAGCTAACGGACTAACAATTTGAAATACAATTTAAAAAATTTGCTTCTTTATCAGTGCACACGTGCATCTGCCACTTGGCGAGTCTATGAAGCGATATGCAATGGCTTCCTTGGCTGACGACGTCGCTGGCGCTCTGCTATGTTCATAACTGAAGGGAACACCAAATTTCAGCCACAGGCTAATGTAAAGGAAGTGCAGTGCTGGCCTCATCTAGGATTATAGACCCCCTGGAGTCTGGCCCTCGACCCTGGGACTCTTAGGTTAAGAAGACATTTCTTTTTCTGTCCTATTGGGAAAGGATGCTGCCTTAGCCGACAAAGGGGTTGAATTTCATCCTCTCAGACCTAAGGAGAAAATGGGTGCTGTCCCGCCTGAGGCCTCCACCAGGCTCTTCTGTCAGCAGTGTCCTTCCTGGTCTCCATCACTTGGGGTGGTCATAGTTGGTCTTTTGGGGTACAACAGATCGCACCCCCTTTGGGAGGTCTTCTTAGCTCTCACGTGCCAAGGCATAGGGAGGACTCCATCCCTGAGTATCCTGTAGCCACCCTATCATCGATCTTCTCAATTCCTGTGGTGTAAGGACCTGCCCATGTCATTTGTCCCTGCGCCTTGCACAAGTGCAAGGTCCTCTGAGGCAGCAGCAGGGACCACAGAGGAGTGCAGGGCTTGGCACACAGAAGACCGTCAAGCTGCATTTAATGACTGGATGAGCGGATGGATGACAGATGTGGCCACACCAGGTCTATCCTTCTCCCTACGAAAGTATTTCTTACTTTCCATCTGTGCCTCCCAACCTGGTCATGTGTGTGAAGGGCCTCTGGACACTTTAGAAATGACTGAGAGTCAGGCTGCTCCCATAGACACTCAGCTTCCAGAGTCAGAAGTGGGACCCCCGCCTCAGTACTGCAACAAGAGCAACAGCCACCAGGTTCAGCCGAGGCTGAGAACCCATCATGTCGCAAGAACAGCAGCTGAGGCTAGAGCACCATGCTCTCTAATGAGCTACTTTTCTAGGTCTAGAAAGATGAAATCAGTGCAGACGTCTGAGCCCCGCAGGAGGCTAAACACACGGATTGAGCTCTGACCCTTAGTCAGTCTCCGGTTCTGCATCCTGCAACATCCAGGATGGCGAAATCCACTCTGAGACTTAAGAGGGAAGACTCTGGGGCTTGTCGAGGAAGAACAGGGAAAGCCCTGCAGATCCCACAGGCAAGCGCGCTGTGCCGTCCTCTCCCAGCAGCACATCCTGGGGCAGAGGGTCCCACCCTGCGTGACAGCCCTTCTTTGAGGTGAAGCAGCCCTCTCTGCCATTTCCTGACCTACAAGGTGGAGATGGTGCTGCTAACACCAATGTCAAAGTACTGCTGCAGGGAAGAACGGAGGTAATGGAGATAAGAGTGTTTTGTCAATCACCAAATATTCTGCCAGGACTAAGTCTTCGGCTGTCTACCACGGAGTTCCTACAGGCGGGAACACCTTCACGGACCAAGGATTAAGAACGCAGACATCAGGGTCAGCTCTTACCAGCTGTATAATCTTACGCAAACGATTTAATCTTTGGGCTGCAATTTTTCACTGTAAAATGGTGGATAAAAAGAATATCTATCTCACGGGGACTCTTGTGGGACTTAGAGGGCCTAGCAAAGTGGTTCTACCTGATCTTGGGTCCAAATCACGGAGGGCCTGCTAAACAGACCGCTGGAGCCCTCCCTGCCACTTCTGACCTAGTAGATCCGAGCGAGGGTCCAGGACCCTGCATGTCTGCTGAATTACCTGGCAATGCTGATGTTACCGCTCTGGGAACAGTGTTTTGAGAACCGCTGGCTCAGAACAGTGTGGGGCACACAGTGAGCATCTGCTGAATGAGTGTATGCTCTGATCTTTTCCTGGGAACTATTTTCTTAGTCCCTAAACAAAACACTTTCCACTCAGTGTTGCTCAGCACTGCCCTGTGTAGAAGTAACACTGAAATCTTCTACTGGTAGCAGTTCTCAAAGTGTGGGCCCTGGCAAGTGGCCCCTGTGTCACTTGGGAGCCGGCCTGAGATGGAACCTCTTGGGTGCCAGCTCGAATTTACCTAGTCAGGAATTTGGGGGTGAAGCTGAGTATACTGTGTTCTAGTAGACTGCTCGGTGATCCCAAGGGTCATCAGTCTAGTAGACTGCTCGGGAATGGCTCTGCTAGAAAATCACCATTACCGCAAGCAAGCCTTATTGACAACACTGTAGGAAGGCAGTAGCATAAGCACTTGCCTGGGAAGTGCAATGTCCTGAGTTCAATCCCCGGTACCGCAAAACAAAACAAAACAAAACAAAACAAAACAAAACAACAACAACAACAAAACCCACTGTAGAATCAAGCAAGCTGAAGGTCTACGGCACGGGTTTGATTAAGCTGTAGTGTAAGACCTGGATCAGCCTCTCAGTTTTCTAGTATCCCTGAGTTACGATGCTTTTTTGAGCATCATTTTCCTCATCTAGAAAATGGACACCATTCCAGGGCTTGATACCTGTTCAAAGAATGGTAGCTGCTGGCATCGTAATTTTTATCATCATTCCACTATCAATATGGGTTGAGCGAATTTAGAATAAACTCTAAAGAATAAAAATTAGGCCGGGGAGATGGCTCAGTGGAATAAGCGCTTCCCTGGCAAGCACGAGGGCCTGAGTTCAA
>NDGN011477006.1:0-17371 GCA_002564285.1 Tympanoctomys barrerae
TGCCTCCCAGGAAGCATCATACTGGTTCAGTTCAGCTGAGGATTACAAGTTCACTACCAGTTGTCAATCTGTCACACCATTTATAGCATAATTAGCACTAACCTCATATTAAGTATGTAAAACAATGAAAGCTTTTCTTCTAAAATTAGGAACAGGACAATAATGCCTGCTATCACTAGTCTTGTTCAACATAGTACTTCAAGTAACTAATAGCAGGATTTATAGTAAAAAAATAGCAAGAGCAATTGGGAAAGAAAAAAATCAGTAAAAGGGATATATATATCTATATAGATATATAGATATATATATATGAAAGAAGTCAAATTATCACTGTTTGCAAATGCCATGATCCTTTACATAAAGACCTTCCAAATCCACAGATTCTTAGAATTAATAACTAATATAAACACACACAAATAAATAGATTTCTTGATCATTAATCATGAGGCCACTGAGAAAAAAGTGAGGAGAATTATGCCACTCACAACAGCACCAAGAAAAATTAAATACTTTGGAATTTAACTAAGTAAGTGACAGGACTATACAATGAAATGTGTCAGACTCTAAATTGGAAATTGAAAATGAGGGCATTAGAAAATGTAAAGGTATATGCTGTTCCTGGATAGGCAGAGCCAAATTGTCAAAATTGTAATATATTCAAAATTTATGTACACATTTTACATAATATAAACCAAAATATTCTTCAAAAAACTGGAGAAAAAAATCATAAAATTCATATTGCACCAGAAGAGATCCAGAAAAACAAAAGCACTCTTGAATAACAGAGACAAAGCAGGAAGCATCTCAATCTCACACTTGAAGTTATTTTACAAAGCTAAATAAATAAACATAGCATGCTACTGTTAGAAAAAAGACATGAAAATTAATGAAACATAATAGAAGATGTAGAAACAGTTCAATCACATTGAACTATGTGATCTTCGACAAATGTGACCCAAAACTTACATTAGAGAAAAGATAGTCTCTTTCACAAATGGTGTGGAAAAACTGGGTATTCACCTGAAGAAGACTGAACCTAGGTCCATATCTCTCAACATACACTAAACTAAGATCAAAATGAAAGAAAGAACTACATGTTAAAAAAAGAATAACTCTCTGGAAGATGAAATAAGCAAATGCTTGAAGACATACGTATAGACAAGGCTTTTTGGCAGCCATTGGACAGGAAATAGTACTGAGAATCAACATATGGGATCATACCAAATGAAAAAGTACAATAAAAGATACTATCAAGATAGTGAAAAGACATACAAAGTGGGGAAAAGTTTTTCCAGTTATTCCTCATTTGGAGGATTAACACAAAGTATTTTAAAAGTTAAACCTCATTTAAAAAGACCCAATCAAAAAATGCCCAACAGATGTGAATAGACATTTCACAGAAGAAGAAATACAAATGGCCAAATAATACATGACAAAATGTTTAGCATCACTGGCCATCACAGAAATGCAAATTAAGATCACATTGAGATTCCATTTAGCATTACAAAAATGACCAACATCAAGAAATCAAATAATAATAGAGGCAGTGAGCCTGTGAGGTAAAGGGAACCCTTCTACACTGTGGGTAGGAATTTAAATTAATACACCCACTATGGAAAACATTGTGGAGAGTCCTAAAAAAATATAAAATTAAAAATTTCACTTGATCTAGCTATTTCCATTTATTATTTCTCCCTCAAAGATTTATTAGAAAGACAGCATATTATAGTAATAACTGCACACATATATTCATAACAGCATGGTTCCTAAAAGTACAATTTAGGAAGGAGCCAATACGTACACCAACAGATGAACAGATAGAGAACATGTTGTGTTCAGACACAGTGGAGAACTACTCTGCCATAATGATAAATTAGAATTGTTTTTGAAAATGGACATACCTTGAGTCCATTATGTTAAATAGACAATCAGATATACAAAGTTAAATACTACATAGTTTCTCTTATATGTGAAACCCAAAATATAAATAAAGGGCAAAATAAAAGGAAGTATAGAAATAGACCTTCCACAAATAGTAAGGAGATAAAGAGTGGAATGGTGTGTGTGATGGACGGGGATAGAGAGGAGGTAAAGTGAATGTAAAGAGGAATTAAGTTATGTCACACACAAGCACCAAATACAAGGAATGTAAACATTATATATTGCAAATATTAACAAAAGTAAATTTAAAAGGGATGATTAAATAGAAGTAGCTTAAAAGTTGTATTTAGATCTCTTTTTCTCAAGAAGTCTACTAAAATTTGGCAGATAAACACCAAGTAACTGATTAAGGTTTGCCAATTATTAGATCACTTTGTCTTTTAAAAAATGTTTAATGCTCACATTATGGTGAAAGCTTATGCTTCAATTCTTTTTTCCCCCCCTCCTATATTTAGGACAGAGTCTACAGGGTCTATAGGGTCTCACTACATAGATTGGATTTGTAGTGATTCTCCTGTTTTCAGCCTCCCAAGCTCTGAGATTACAGGTGTGTGCCACCATGCTCAGTCTCAATTGCCACCTCAGCACACCCTGCAGGCTGGGCCAGCATAACACACTAGGGATCAAACCACGGCTGCTGTGCTCTGCCTAAGCAGGCACTTTAGTCCACTGAGCTATCAGGCCGCCCTATGCTTCAATTCTTAGTGTTTTTAAAAGTGCAATGTAGGTTGGCTTAGTGGGAAATGATCCAAATATGAGAGATTTCTGATATCAGAGAAAAAAATCATTGGTGGACTGTAATTTTAGGTGATAAAATGAATATTATTGATAGAAAGCAGAGCTAAAAGAGTCATATTACCTTTTCAGATTGTATGGCTGTTATGGGTTGAAATTCCCTTGAAGCTCCATGCAGTCATGGAAGGTGAGTATTTTGGAGATGGCTAAACCTAGAAATGTGCAATGATGGAAGTAAGGGTTCTGAAATTAAGAGTGGTTGATTTCTGGATTAGTCCACTGATTGAATTGGCACCATCCTAATCCAAGCAGTCTGGATAAGATAAAAGGGGCAGAATGACGTTTGTCTTCCCTTTTCTTGGTTGTTAATTCTGTTGTCTTCTGCCACCATGAACAGTTGCTCCTCAGCCATATACAATCCTGCCTTGGAGCCAATGATTATGGACTGAAAACTCTACAATCTGTGAGCTAAACAAAACCTCCCTCCTTCAACTTTAGGTGTTGGGTATTCTGTTTCATCTATGAGAAAAGCAACTAAGACAGAATTTGATACCAGGAGTGGGGTAATTTCATTGCCTAAACCTGACTACATGCCACAGGGCCTTTCAAAATGGCTTGCAGGAAGATTTTGGAAAGGTTCAGAGATGCCTTATGAAAAATATAGTGTCAGAATACTTTACACTGCACTGTATAGGAGATTTTGGTCAGAGCTCAGAATACCAGAAGTCTAAAACAAATCCTACCAGTAAAGACCAGGTACAGGTGGTATCTTCTGGGAAGAAGTACTACTTTGACTGTTGGACACCAGAAAATCTAGCCAGAAAGTTTGTGTTTTGCTCATATACAGAGACTTTGCCTGATACTGAGATTAAGAGTTGCAGACTAAATTTTGTAGAAAATATTTCAATGCAGTCTAATGTTGAAGCTCTGCCCTGGCTTTTATTGGAGACATTTAGCCAGAAATGTGTTGAGAATCAAAAGCACAGAGTCTGGCAGAATGATTTGAAACATTGTGAGTTTGACCAGAAAGGAATCTGTAGTAAAGCTTCAGCCTGCAGAGATAGAGCAGAGGAGATCTTGATTACTGTGAAAGAAAAAGAGAAGAGAAAAAAGGTTTGAAAACATTAGACGAAGCAGGTGTACTTCACTGTTGCAGCCTCACAATTGCAAAATTGAAAGACTTTGAGTGGAAAGCTCCTAAGCACCATGTTTCAGAATTGTGGCAACTCCACCATTTTCCAGAATGGTGGCATCCTAGAGTATTTTCTCCTCAGAATTAGATTCAGAATGCTCAGTGATCCAGGCTCTCAACTACTAAAGCCAAGAGAAGGTATAGCCTGGCTACTATTCCTGCTGGAAGCAGACCTAGGCATCATCTACATCACATTGGTTTTAGTTATATATAGAATGGAACTGTTGTAGGGTTAGGGAATCTTTTATCCAGATTTTACAAAAAGGCCTGAGAGGCCAAGGAGTGTGCCCATGAGAGGGCATGTGTGAAGCCAAAAGTTGGTGAATATTCAGTGAATATTCCAGAAGTCTGGAGAAGCCAAGAACATGGATCAACTGAGGAAAACTGCAAGAAGAGAGCAGAGCAGGCACAAGAGAGAATCCATCAGAGCTACCACCGACATTCTAAAGTGGTAGTTTAAGAATGGAGCTACCCAAGCCCTTTGGAGATCTCCTCTTGCCACGGATTACCTTGGATGTTGCACATGGAACTACAGGAGATAACGTTTGCCATGGTGAATTTGGGACTTGCTTTGGTCTCATTCCTTGCTATTCCCATTTGTAACTTTTGCAATGGAAATGTTTAATCTCGTGACATTGAATGCTGGAAATATTTAACTTTCTTTCACAGACAAGAGTTTGTCTTAAGTCTCAGACGAGACTTGAGACTTAGCCTTTTCAGCAATGCTGAAACTTTTAGGACTTTGGCAACTCTTGGAAATGGACTAAATATCTTTTGTATAAAGAAACCTATGTGAATATTTGAGGGGCCATAAATGGACTATTATGGTTTGTATCTAGATGTGCCCCAAAAGCCTCATGAGGTCATGAGGTGGCCTTTTTGGAGGTGGATGACTCTAGAATATGTAATACTGATATTAAAGGTGCTGGGATTAGGGGTGGGTTATTGTTGGATCAGTCACTGATTGGATTGGCACTGTCCTAATCCCAACAGACTGGATAACATAATAGGGGCAGAAAGAAACTGTTTTCACCATCTCTTATTGATTTTTCTGTCTTCTGCCACATGAACTGTTGCCTCTCTGCAACAATATGATACTTTTCCATTCATTTCTCATTTTGCTTTCTGAATTTCATTTACCTGTAATAATGTGTATTCAAACACTATTAAATAGAAAATTTCAAAAATAAACAATGACAAATTTTGAACTGTGCACTGTTCTGATGTACACTGTGAAATCTTGTGTCGTTCACTTTATGTCACACAGGAAAAGTGCCCGTTTGTTGCTCATGTCCACACTGTACATGCTACTCACTTGTGAATCAATTAGTCTTAGCCATCAGATTGGCTGTCATAGTATTGTATCATTTGTGTTCAAATTAAGATGGCAAAAAGTAGCCTAACACTATATCACAATGTCCATTATCAATCTTCCTGCATCTCACTATATATACCTGCTGTCTCACTATCTCAAAAACACTAAGTACAATAAGATATTCTGAAATTGACCACATTCTCATAACATTTATAACCATGTATTTTGGATATTTTTCTATTGTTTGTTAATCTCTCACTGTACCTAATTTACAAATTATACTTTATAATATGTATTTTTCTATCAGAAGACACTTATAGACCATAAGAGTGGTAGGTTTTAGTACTACCTGTGGTAGTATGTATACACTGAAGATCTTGGAACATATCTGTATTCTATTTGTGTAGAAGAGGGAACTACTACACCTAGGTAAATCTTGAAGGAAAACTGATGGGATTCACAACTACATGATTTTATACCCTTCATTAGAAAAAAGGTCTCATCTTTTAATACTGAGGAACCAAGAATGGAAATAGATGAAAAAAATTGAGCGAATTTATTGTAGAGAATGAAAAAAAAGATGTATTGCAGAATCAGTAGTTAGATGCACTTAAAAAATGAAGGTTTAGACCCTAAGTGCAAAATGAGGGAAGAGAAAGAATCATCATCAATTGAGTGTCTGCTATGATATTTCCAAAGTATTTATTTAAAAGGGTATTTATTGCACATTGTGGACCTTTCATTAAAAAATCTACACTATGCAGGCAAAAGATATCTTATTGTAAAGGCAAGAAAAGTAAAACCATCAACATCATGAAACTAGTGGATGGCAGAAAAAGATTCTGATCCAAGTCAGACTCCAAATCTATTCTATTTTTCTTCACATATGATTCTACTATGATTCAGGTATAGCACTGATTCTAGCTTTAGCATTAACAAGAGATGTGCTTGAAACAAAGGAACTTGACAGGCCTGAAAGCACAAATAAGAACATGTAAACTACTGAATACCAGGTTCTATTGTGGACGATGAAAAGTAAATCCAAAAGGAAGAGGAGGAACTCCAAGGGTATGGAGGAATTGTGTTAAAAATTTCTGACAAAGAGCATACTAAAGGACTAGGAGTGATGGAGCTCTGGGAAGGTAAGAGATTACAGGCAGAGAAGGGAATTTCAGAACTGAAATTCTAGGAGGTATCAGGGTTTCAGGTGAATAAACAAATCTATGGTGTGGTTATATGAATTGATTTCTGATTTTTTGACTGGTGGACTACTTGCTTACTTTTGCAAAAACAGCAGAGTATGGCACAGTGGTTCCTAGAGTGTGACTGAGTGGTTATAAGTAGAAGCTTTACTTCACAGTAGTTCAAGGATGCCTCATGGTAGTTTTTTTTAAAGGTATCCTGAGATAAAATGAAGTGAAACAAAAAATAATGTAAATTTCTTCTAATAGTCATGCAGGAAAAAAAAAGAAAAGGGACAACCTTTACTTATGTGAAGTACTTGCTATTATGAGGAAACACAAAGTTTCAGTTAAAGAAAGGGATAGTGTCTTCTTAAGAAAAAAGGATTCAGACAATTTAAATCATAAACTAGAAAATCCACAAAAGTCTTATAATTTGTAAGTTTGATAGGAAGAGGAAGAGCAAAGAAAATTTGAGGCAGGAAATAAAAAGAAATGTGGAGGATTAGAGGAAAAGAATGGATGTGACAGTTAATAAAACATGTAGCTTGTAGGTGAAGAAAAGCAGTGATTCAAAAAACAGGCTGATGAAAGAGTTGATGCGAAGCATTTTCATGGTCTACTTACATTTCTCATGTGTGTGCAGAGTTGAAGTTATGATAGGAAAATTCAACATTGAGTTCACTATCTTTTGAAAGTGAATATTTTTCTGTCTGTTATATCTACATAAAACCATGTGTGTCTGTCACTCTGGCCTTTAAGAGATAGGCTAGAGAATTGGGGACATATGTTTACATATTGTGAGAATGACATTTATTGTGGGAAGTGATAAAAACTGATAGAAGCCAAACACTTAGAATAACTTTCCTATACCTGAATACCTATACCTGAATATTTTTTGAAGACAATATTGGAGCTGGTTGACATAGCAAGATAATTATCAGATGACAATGTTGTTATATTGGAAGAGGTGGTAGGGAAAAGTGAAGAACAGAGTGTCAAGTGTATTCATAAGAGATGACAACATCATTTTGTCACATAATAGTGCAAAAGTATGTTAGGAGTAAAGATCTTATGTATTTAAAATTTTCAAAGTTTAGTCCATGTTCTCTCAAAAAGCTTCTTTGATTTATCCTTTTTTTTTTTTTCCCCCAGAACCAGGGATTGAACTCAGGCCCTTGCACTTTCCAGGTAAGCGTTTAATCTACTGAGCCATCTCCCCAGCCCACAAAAAGCTTCTTTCAGTTCAGAGATATTTTATCACCTTTCTTTGTGGAACTTCTATTTCTAAAAACACACCATAGAATATTTTTCATTTTTAGTTATTTTCTTAGATCAGAAGCTCTAAAAATTCATCAACATAGACCAGTTGGTGTTAGATAATTTTGATGAAGAGCTTTTCAATTTCCATGGAACTATTTTTGACCTCCACATTGATACTGTCCACCTATCCACCTTTATGCTAGTATTTCTGTCCTTCAAAGATACATAAAGTATTAACAAAAGCATAATTTATATAGAACAAGTCAATGTAACTGTAGCTAATTTTAAATTATTAACTTATAATAATGGGTAAGTAATTTATTTTCCACATGTCCTTTTAAAATTTCAGCTTTATTTGAGACAGGGTCTCACTACATAGTTCAGGCTGCTTTTCAACTCACTATGTATGCAGCCAGACTGACTTTAAACTCACAACCATCCTTCTGTTTCAACGTCACAAGTCCTGTGATTACAGGCATGTACCACCATGTCTAGTCACTCATGAATTAAACAACTGCAACATTTTCTACTCTTGAAATAGATGAAGCCAATATTCAACAAAAAAATATTTTTACTGAACTCAATATTTTCTATACAAGAGCGTTATGATGTCACAGTTTAGATTCCCAGACATGAGATTTTAAGGCAATAAGACTATTGCTCAATTCATCAATTTTCTCCCAGGTAGTCCCAAAAGAATTTCCTTCTCCAGGAAGACTAGAGAGGAAGAACTGGAGAAGGTACAGAGCTATTTCATGCATTTAAGGTTTGAATTTGAAGAGTCTTTCCAATAGACTCTGGCCTACAACATTCTGAAAAGTACTGCTTAAGGGCAGTGTTCATGCTAACAAATGCAGATTTTTTCCAATATATCAGGCTGCTTTTAGCGCTATATGTAGTACAAATAACTTTGGAAGGCAGGAAATAGGCATTTGGCTCTTAATTCCCAGAATAAAAATTTTGGGTATTCCACTCCCCCACTCGTGGTTCCTGTTATTTTCTTCCAGTTATTGGAAGGTTTGCTAGATAAAAATTGAATCATTCATTGGTGGATTTTTATGGTAATGCAAACATGCTGCACAAATTACACAATGCAATAAATTAAATACATATTGATAAAAATCCCTAAATTGCTTATGTGTCATTTTAATTTTCCACAAATGAGAATAAATATATATTAGTTTTACACATATGTGCACACACACACAAACACACATACTAGTTTAAGTAAATATTCGCTGAGGATATGTAGAAGTATTTCTGGTATCAATAATGGTTTGAATAAATAAGTCACATCACAACTTTTAGTAGTGGAAAAATCTTCTGGTAGAAGCTACAGACCTGTTGTGTGACACTTGCCACAACTTTGTTAATGTATAGATAGTATCATGGACATATTTAAAAGACACCTAGAAAATACCACTGTTCTAATGACAGCCTCTCAACATGTTCCCAAAGTCTGCATTTCTAGAATTCCTTTTTATATTAGGTTGTGAGGATAAACTGATTGGTTCTTTTTCAAGGTTACTTAGAATCTGGTAATGGAATACCACAGACTGTCACTTTGGGGAAAGACCTTCGAGAGGGCAGAGAACTAGCTTTATATAACAGGATAATAAAGAATGTCATCTCTGCCTATAAACCTGTTTTTGAATGTCATTTTCAGAAGAAGAAAAAAATAATGTATGCTAAAAGGTATAAAATATAGAAAACAAAAAATATGTGTTTTCAGTGGGGAACTACTTTGAGAAACATAATTTTACTCAATTTGGAGAAACTAAGTTTTTTTTTTCATGTATTCAGTGCTTAATGCCATCCATTTTACATAAAGAATAATGCTACAGCACAATTTTTTTCTACTTAAAATTCCTTGGGTTATATTTTGTCTGTTTTGTTTTAAACTTGGTACTCACTTCATTGGTAGCAGTGCTTTATACTTCAACTGTTAGGTCACATTTGGTTGGAGGCTTCCAATCAGTAAAATGACCATCATTTAGTAAAGCTTACTGTCAGCAGACGAGTATGGCCCTTAATATCTTACCAATTTCTGTTCCTCAAGTCATTAATAGAAAAAGAAAAGCAATCCTAAAGGGCTTAAGTAAGTACTGATATTCAAGTTTAAGTTCATCTTTGTCTTCAAACTACTCTGTCCAAAGTGTAACTCAGATTCTGTTCCCATGAGCTCATACCTCCTCTTCTATCTCCTATCTCCTGTCAAGGGCAGGAGCGTCCTTTCCATCTCTCCAGCTTAATACCTCAGTTATCTTCTCGCCCTCTCCTTAAGCCTCTAACAGCCCATTACTTAGTTCTTTGGGGGGTATCTTTATAATGTATTTCCCTATAATGATGTTTTCTTTTCATTTCTCATTTACTTACTGTTTCCTTTCTAGACTGTGGCAATGTCTTTCTAATAGCTTTTGCAGTTTACGTTCCATTTTATATGACATATTGATGTCCGAATAGTCTTCTAAAGTTACAAATTTGTATAAGATACTTCTCTGTGCTCACAAATTGTATATATCTCACCTCTCCTCAAGGGTAAAGTATAATAAAATAAATATATATTTTTATTCCAGGCTCTCTACAATCATGTCTTATCTACAATCAATTTCATTTGTGATTAGTTTTTCTTCTATACTATCTCTATAATTTAATGGAGTTAGCCTTCTGGGAACCCTTAGGAAATATTCTATGCTTTAAGTTTAATCAATTTAAATATTCTATGTTTTCAGAAAATATTCTGTATTTTTAGTTTGTCATACTTATCATTTCATAAAAGTAAATATTTCTAACTTATCCTATTGCCTATGAGGCCGTTAGTAAATTCTCTGTGTGTGTGGGGTGCGGGGTGGGGGCTCTCACTACACAGTTCAGACTCATAGTGATCCTCCTGATTTCTGCCTCCCTAGTGCTGGGATTATAGGCATGAACTCCATTGCCAATTCAATGCATCCGGGGGCAGGGCCAACACAGAATGCAGTGTCAGAGACTGAACCCTGGCCCCTCTGCTTATCTAAGCAAGCTTAGTCCTCTGAGCTATACCACCTGCTGTATACTTGCCATGATGGAAGAGGTGAAGGACAATGAGTATTTAGGAAGTATAAATGGCAATATGCTAAAGGAGTAAATATACTCCTTTAGTATAGTCTAACCCTTTCGAACACCTAAGTATATTGTGATTCATTTTATCGGTATAAAGATGGTAAGGTATCAAAAGTAAATGGTACTCTGATTCTTGTTCCTAAGTTCAATATTTGAATGGTGGGAAATGCACAGGCAAACAATAGCATCAACCTAATATGAATGATGCAAAATGCTTATGTATTATAGAGTTAACAAAATATAATGATAACACAGGTGAGTAATTACAGTTGGTTTTTTAAAAAATGTATTTAGTTAGGGTCTACCAGGTCTCATTACACATCTTGGACTCGAAGTGATCCTCCTGTTTTCAGCCTCCCAAGGGCTGAGATTACAGACACCTGCCACCATGCTTGGTCTTGTAACTACATCTTCTTTGAAGAGCTCAAACATTTTCTACATAAAGCATCATTGGATCTATTTCTACATGTGAATAAAAAGAAGTATACTTCACAGAAGGACCAACATCCAAATGCAATGATCAGCTAATTTCTTCAATGAACATTTGTTGAGAATCTGCTATCCGTCAGACACTGATAATCGTTGAAGATAGTATAGCAAGGTAGATACAGAGGGACAGGGAGGCTTGACATATGATTAAATAGAGTGAAAAAACAAGGCTGACTCTTTAGAGATGTGAAGACAGAAATGTCCTTTAATTCTTTTGGAGCCTCCTTGATTAGAAGGAATAAAAAAAATCTATTATTCAAAGAACCTTAGAGAAAGAACGCTCTTGAGTTATCTTAAACTAAGTTTTAAATCTATGTGAGATATCCATATAGTGAATGAAAATGTAGGTAAATGAGAGCCATCAACATTTAAACAATATTATAGTTATAGTGATAGATTTTAAAAATAATTAGCTGGGGAAATAGCACAGTGCTAGACATATGAGCTCAATCTCCAGAATAGTAAATAAATAAATAGATAGATATTGAGATTAGAGTAAATGTCTTAGAAACTAAGAGGTGACCGTGCTTAATGAAATGGTCTGACCATCAGTTTTAGATACTCAAGAGGAGTCAGCAAAATCAGCCTTTTAATTCTTTGGTCTTTGAAAGGACAACTGTGAAAATGTGATGGAAGGGATGAAGGACAATGAGTATTGGGGAAGTATAAATGGCAAGTGGAGACTTCTACCAGAAGAAGCATTAAATACTACAAGGAAAGAGGAAATAAATTCCTTGAGGAGGACAGTTATTTTTGGAGAAGAAAAATTGGAGAATGTGGTAAATTGAAGAAAACATAATAATAGAAAAGTATACAATAAAGATATAGGAAAGAGGGTAGGGGCTGAAATTGAAGGTCTTGTTGAATAAAATGGTCTGGGACAACTGAAGGAAAACACACATGGATGGAATTTTAGTTAAATGTAGAGATAGAGATGAAAAAAACTGAAGAGTTAAATAGCTCTGATTGTATTGCATGCATGTGTGTGCATGTATATGTTTGTGTGTTTATGATTCTTCATGTAGGATACTTTGTATTTGTTGTAAATCATCCATTACTTTCTACACCAAATTGTGACTGTCTTTATTACATCCCAACATTATGAAATGCTTAGTATTAGGTAACATGTCTACTTTTTGTGCTTACTCACTGCACTTAGGAGTTTGTTTGGTAGATTACAATTTAAGAAGCATACAAAGTATTTTTATAGCCATCTCATTAAACATGCATTATTTTACCCTTTATTGACTAGCCAGAGTAAAGAGAAAACAATGGACAAACCCCCAGGCTATGAGGCTGGAGAAGAGGGAGTGTAAGTATTCCTTGCACAAAGAGGAAAAATATGAAAAGTGAGTTATGAAGTAAATCCACCATGCAGCGAAATCATCTAGATAGCATGTGGACATGTTCTACTATCTTTCTATGTGCTATATGGTAGGCTGTATTAACAGAAGTAGCTATATTCTCCCTATTACTGAGAGTAGATGTGGCCATGAGGCTTGCTTTGGCTCCACTGCCCTGTGAGAGGATATACTAGTGTTCTGGTGAACTTGGAAAAGTCCATGTGATTTGGTTTGACCTAGAAAGTGTGGAAGTGACATATCCCTCTCCCCCAGTTGCAATGAAATTGACAGTATACCAAAAGAGCATCTCCCCATAAACTGTGGCCAGTGCTGTACGTGACCTGAAGTAGAACTTAAGTTTTGCATTGGTCACTTTTATGACAGAAAAATAACATTTCCTTGTAAATTATTGAAATTTTAGGATTCTTCATTCCTAGAGTAGACTATTCTGACTGATATATTTTACTCCTCAAAGGAGTGGAGGTCTGCACTGTCATTTTGTAAAGCAAGATTTCAGTTGCCACTCGCAGGATATTTTGAGGTACCCAAACATTTGTTAATCAAAAGTCCATTCATATTCATTTATATACATGAATTAGATAAATTAGTACCAAAACTTTTCAAAATAAATGAAATCTCTTTAGAATAAGAAAGCATTAACCTAGAAAGCCTTCTGCCTATTATACATGTAACTCAACTACAGATAAAACATACACAAATGACATATTTTATAAATAACATAGGAGGAGCTGGAAAGATCACTCAGCAGTCTAAGCACCTGCCTGGTGAGCACAAGGACTCAGGTATGATCGCCGGTACCACATGCTTTGCTGGTAATCTAAACCATTGGCATGCCATGCAGGCCACTGAAACTGGGCATTGTTGTATATGCCTGCAATCGCAGTGCTGGGGGGGGGGTGCTGAGACAGGAGGATCACTATGAGTCTGAGCTAGTAGTAACACCCTGTACCAAATAAATAAACAAAAATGATAAATAAATAAGTAAATAAATAACACAATGCACTGTTTCACGGCATATTATATAATTAAAAATTAACTTTTGTTTCTAAAGTTTGGGAGTAAGCAAGAAAATAAGTAAAGTCTTCAGAGATGAGTATATTTGAAGTTGAGCTTTACATGGCAGAATGCATAGTAGCTAAACAGAAAAATGGGAAAGTTGTCTCCAATGTGTAAATCTTTAAAGGAAGACTCTTCAAATGTTTCCAAATTTTATACTTAAAAAGGAGCATGGAATTTGTAAACCTAGTTATTTTTACTAAAATACTCTTTCAAATTAGGTCTTTCTTAAACCTGAAAACTTGGATGAGGAATGTGAGTCATTTTCGCTAAAGACATTTGCAGAGAGACTCACAGTTGGACTGAGTGACATCACAACTGGATAGCAATCACGCCGAATATGATCTATAGTAATACACTGAGCATTGCTGACAAAGGTAAAACATAGCATAAATGAGGAGAGAGAGAGAGAAAGAGAGAGAGAGAGAGAGAGAGAGAGAGAGAGACCTAAAGATTGTAAGTGACTTGGTAACTACACTTCTAAGAGATATAATTGCCTATGTCCCAGCCAGTGATCAACAAGATTTTAGCAAATAAAGACAGCACACATCTGACTTGAAGGATTTTAATTTGCTGATCAATATTGAACTACAGGAGGTTCTGACTAACACAGAGCAGAAGTCAATTTTAAATTCTATTGCTTTCTTACACTGAAGTTGTCTCATTCATTTTGAAAAGTCTGGGCCCTCATTTATCTAATTTATGTATACAAATGCATATGGAAGCACTTTTTGATAAATGGATTTGCAGATATCTCAAAATATCCTGTAAGTGGCAACCGAAATTTTGCTTAAAAAATGGTAATGATAGTCATGTAATCATACTTTTGTGAAACTGTTGGAGCTTCAAATTACCTTAAAACTTGGTAGAAATTTGTATGACACCTAACATTTATAATATGTTTTCAGGAACTAAAATGGTATGTCAGCACTTCAGTATGAATTATGTTTAGCTACATTTCTGTCCATTGCTAATAAAGTGAGGTAAACATGCTCACATACAATAGATTTTTTTTCTTGCTCAAAAGAATATTTCAATGTATTTTAGATCTATTGAACTATCAAGTCATATTGATTCTTCAAATTTCAAAACTCATCAGTTAGTTTGCTGGGAGAGCCACAAAGGGGAAGCAACTGATAACAAGAATTACAACTCATTTCCTCTTCGGATAATTATCCTTTCTGTCTTGGCCAGAGAAAAGACGTGACTGTGGTGATTTGTAGCTGCTGAAGGTAACAAGGTAAAATTGCTTACCAGGTTCTGCTGTACAAGTTGACTTGAACGTAAAACTTCCTGCATGTTTCAGTGGAGCACTTGAGACCAATCTCCATTTTGACAGTGCTCATTAGTGAACCAACTGTAGATTAAATTCTCTCTCTCAAAGGGACATTAACCAAGTCAGAGCTCATTTGCAAGGGGTCCGTGGTGGCCATGCAAGCCTCCTGCATATTGTGCAGACCAAGCTTTCTTCATTTGTCTGGCTTCAATAATTTCTCTCAAAATTTCTCTGAATTAGAGCAAATTGACACTTCATGTTCCTTAATACATTTAATTATTTAACGATATATAGGGCATTGGGATAAAATCTACTATTCTGATTACTTATTTCTCTTGAAAATTCTCTTGAGTTTAAATTAGACCTTATATTCCTCTGATATTTTTCTCTATTAAAAATGTAAGTAGAACCCTGGAGTGAATGATGTAAAAGTTAATAGTTTATTTGCATTTTTTGTAATAATAGCTACTTTTAATAATACAATAATTAATACAAATTTATTTATTTATTTTGTTAATTTTATTGAGAAAGAAATAGCATAGAGACAGTTTCAAAAAAGGTTAGTAGGACAGTATTGTTGTTTTCATAGTATTCAGAATACATGATGCAGACATGATATCTTGTCTAAACACTTTCAGTATAAATCTTTATTCTCAATGAACAAAAAGAAAGTAGCTGTATATCTATCCTATTTTGTATATGCATATATTTTTTCACTACAAAATGGACCTTAGTTTATATCCCCCTTTTTTGTTTAGTTTTGTCAGAGATGGGTGTTCCATTGCCATTCAAATATTGTAGGGGCATGAATTCAGCAAAATAATCCAATATAGTCCAGTAGTCCATGATAGTAGTAGGTTATCAGCACTTGATGTAGAAATACAAGATAGGCTTGGTCATGAAAATTTAATGCTCTTTATAAAGCCAAAGCATGAGAATTTTTTTCAGTTGTTCAAAATCACTCAGATGCTATGAAGCTGTGTTAACTCTTTAGCATCATTGAAATGCCTTTTGCTAGTATTTTGTCAAACAAAAACCCTGTTTCCCAGAATGCCCAGTGTGACCTTTGGAGATCAGGCAACACAGCAAGGAAGGTCAGTAAGACTTGACTTAAGTCTCCACCAGTCATGACTTGTGTAAGCCCTGGATATTAATCTGAGACGCCGAGATTCTTTTATCCATAGAATGAGGGTGGGAACAGCATTCACCACACAAATTGTTTTATGCAATTTGATGCATGTGAAACATTTAAGAGCTTGTGTAAGCTCTTACTACTCTTATGATTATAGTTGGTGTTATATTATAGAAAAGAGAAATAGCAAAAACAAGTCATGCATAGGTTCTAGCCTTTATATCTTCAATCTTTGTTCCTTCCCAATTCTGCACACTCTTGTGCAGTGTTAAAAGTGTCAGTCATTACTTTACAAGAAAAAAGGAGGCAGCAAATTGTTTGCAATGTGTTTCTTGTTATGAAACCATATATGATTTTATACCTGGTAGGTAAAATTATGTAGTATGACATACTAATCTAGATGACAAGGGGAAATTGGAAATTCTCAACATAGTCAACCTACAGACTGAAAAACTTCTAAGTGTATCCTTCCTCTTGGTCTCTCTCTCTCTCTCTCTCTCTCTCTCTCTCTCTCTCTCTCTCTGTCTTCAAAACAAATAGAAAAAACACAGAAACAGGGTAACACAGCTATGCCTATATTACAAATTTTCCAAACAGCAATAGCTAATTAATGATGATTGTTAGATTATCTTTTGTTTCAGCCAGCTCAGCACCACCTAGGGGTGGAGCTGGCTGGTATGTGGTGCTGGGGGATCAAACCTCAGTCCCTGGGCTTTGCCTAAGCTTGCATAAGCAGGTACTTTAGACCACTGAGCTATCTCACCAGCCCCATATTATCTATGTATATTTTCAAATCAGTTGCTCAGATTAACAAATATGGTTATACAAGATAATAATTGAATGGGATAATAATTGAATAATGGTGCTTGCTTTCAAGAAATCTTAATTTTTTCTTTGTCTTTGTTTTGTTTTGTTTTAAACATAGTATAATAATTGATAAGATAGTAGGAATTGTACACATTTAGAAGACCATGATGAGAGGCTTTCAACCATGGGTTTTGGTATTACACATTGCTGTCCTCAATGTAGTTGTTCATGTCACAGATAATCAACATACAGAGTTAGTCAAGGTGAAAATTCTAAACATTAACTACTATGTTCAAAAAAAATAAAACAAAAATGGATGAAAATTATGAGTATAATCATCTCACCCATCCGGTATATATACACATGTTTTTCCATCCTTTCATTTTTCCTATCTCTTCTCCTTTCATCTTAATTATTTAATCATTAAACTCAGTTTCTTTCCACTTTACTATATCTATTATACATTCCAGGTTTTATTTATTCTTTTAGGTTCTTGTATTAGGGAGACAATATGATAT
>NDGN011477010.1:0-18336 GCA_002564285.1 Tympanoctomys barrerae
GGGGATTGAACTCAGGCCCTTGTGCTTGCCAGGGATGTGCTTATTCTACTGAGCCATCTCCCCAGCCCATGATCCTGCATTCTTGAGGTGATAAAATAGCACCGGGAGCCCCTGGTCAGTGTCTCCATGGCACCCACCTCACTAAGATGAAATGAATGTGAATGCGGACTGGTCCAGATTCCAGTAGCCTTCCTGATTTAGTAGCTTTTAAAACTAGCCACCATAGCACTGTATACACTATGATTAGACTAAGATTGTGGGATACAAGAGGATAATCCTCATTCTACTTAGACACAACAGATACATGTCCCACTGAAGTGGATTGTCTTGTGGAACATGAAAACAGTCATCAGCCCAGTTCAGAGAAAACTCACTGTGAGGCATACTCAGAAGGAAATGTGTAGATTTGCCTTAAATATTGACTAAAATGATTTTTATTTGAGGATCTGTGGTATCTTTATTATAGGATTTGTTTTTCTTTTTACTTGTGGAACTAACAAAAATACTTCATCCCTTTTGGCACAAAGGACAGAGCACAAATACTTTTTCATGAGCCTCATACACCATACTGCAGAATGACATAGGTGACCAGAAAGCCACTTCCTTCTGGCAATTTCCTTAGATAAATCTGCAAAACAAGGAAGAGCTGATTCAGCCTCCAGGGGGCTCAGTCTTGTTTCAAACCCTTCTCCTCTAGAAGGGGCCTCTTATCTACCCTCTCCTTTGAACAAAAACTATTCTATTTTTATTTTCCTCTTCTGTGTGAAGCAAAACACTCACTTGCTGTTCAAATAAAAAGTGCTTTCATGAGAAAGAAACAAATAATGCACCAGCAAGACCTTTGGAAGTCCCCTGGCTCCCACCATGCCAACCTCAGACCCCTGCTTGGCCCTCGGGCCCTCCAGTCACACGCTCTTCCCGATGGGTTCATTCTGCACTGCCGGGCATCTTTCATTCACCTCGCCTGCAAGTGAGTTCCTGGCTGACACTGAGAGCTCCATTTTACTGCTAGCTCCTCAGCCAGCACATGATTGCTGTAGTTATTCTGAGTCTGTGAAATCTGCGCCTTCCCAGTGAAGACACTGCCTCGCACTGCTCTCTGTTACTTGCGGTGTGCGACCCCATCTTGTAGCTAGTGGCCACACATCAGTTAGTTAACCTTTTATTCCTAGAACCTGCTCCTGCTAAGAACACTGAGGTCCCACAAGGAAGAAGCTCTTGATGATCCCAAATGGAGTGAGGTTCCCACCATGCTAGGTGTTTCATTTCTTTTTATGCATTTAGTACAGGGTCTACAGGGTCTTACTATGTAGCTCAGACTTGTAGTGATCCTGTTTTCAGCCTCCTAAGTGCTGGGATTACAGGTGCGTGCCACCACGCCCAGTCTTCATTCATCATCTCAGTGTGCTCTGGACGCAGAGCTGGCGTGGTATGTGGTATGAGGGATCGAACCCCAAGCCCTGCACTTTGCCTAAGCAGGTGCTTTTGTCTGCTGAGCTATCTAGCTGACCCACTGCTAGGTGTTTCTTGTCACTGGAGGATATCAGGTAGAGGCCACTCAAAAGGGCCTTGCTTGATGTGTATGTAAGTCCTGGTTGGTGTTCTGCACATATTTATCAAAGGACTGAATCTGGGTATCAGAGAAGGGATTCAGAAATGTAGGTGCTATTTTGCCAACAAAATTCTTAAATCTGAGCTTCTATTATTCTAAAAATAGTTGCCTATTGCAAATAAGCATTTGTCAAATTTATGGAAGTCTTTTCCCTTTCCAAACACTTTCACATTTGTTGCTGCATTTGATTTTAGGGAAGTCACAGAAGGTGTGAACTTTCCCGGTTATCTGCGGGCTCCACCAAAGTAGAATGGTGAAAACATAACAAGGGTATGGAAAATGTGCACAAGGGGGTGGGGAATGCAAAAGTAATGAACACATATTGGCTCTAGGCTCTGAGTGCAGGTCAGTTAGTGGTGGGGGCACAGTAGAAAGGAATGAAAAATGAATGGATAAATTGGGCCGTAACTGAATCGACTCTAGCAGTCTGATTCCTATGCCTGTTGGTGCTTGGGTCTGTTGGATCACCTTTCTATGCAAATGATGTTGGTTTGACTCTTGAATAGAAACACCAGAATTGCAATTTGTGTGGATGTTTTTGGCTGAGTTATAGTTAATTTTTGTAACAATAGTGTAGTCTGAAAATAAAAACACTCAAAAAATTGGAAGATTTCAACCTGGGGAGATATAGATATATAGATAAATATAAAATTAATATATATCGGGAGAGATATCAATTATATGTGTATAATTTTCAAAGCAGAAAATAAATTACATATGTTTTATTATTTATTTTAACCACTTTAGAATCTCAGTACATGGATGCTTTTATCTGCAAACAATTTAGTTCACAAACAGAAGCGTTTAACAAAAGCTTTTCTTTGTGCGCTGTGCCTTCCGTAGTGACTGTGACCACAGCCATCCCTCCCACATGAACATGAAGTTGTCATGTCTTCCAGAATCATGGAACAAATTAAGTTCGTGAACTGAATACTACTGTATTTTAAATTTATTTTAATTTAGTTATTGTATGTATGTAAAATTTTTTGCTTTGAAAATGATGCTCTCTGTCTCTGTATAGAGTTAGACATACATTTGTGTGTATATACATATATATATATATATATATATATATAGTCATTATCTAACAAGAAATGCTTATTTTAAGTGTAGAATGTATTAATGTGCTGAGGTCAATTGTAGTTGCATTTTGCTAATGCTATCTTGTGAACTATGAGAATATAAAATCTACAAGGGGGAAGTTGTCAATTATATAGTATGTGCAAGTCATTTTGCTGGATCCTGTCAAAAGCCTTGATTACTTTTCCTACTGAGGAGCATACCACGAAAAGACGTGGACATCATTATAAGTGAAATGGGAGAAGGACAAATTGACCATGGTGTGCCGTGTGGGGCTGTGTTTGTTTGCTCTTGCTGCATGGTAAATTATCACAAATGGAGCAAGTTAAAGCAATATGTATTTATTATTTTACAGTCTCTGTGAGTCAGGAGTCTGGGCGTCGCTTAGCTGGATTCTTTGCTTAATATCTCACAAGACTGCAGTCCAAACATTGGCTGGGTGCTGTCGTTTTCTGGAACTCAGGGACATTCCCCAGGGTACTGGCAGACATTAGACCCTTATGGCTGTAAGACTGAGGACCTCTGTGTTGCTGGCTGTCTTCTTAGGCTGCTCTTAGTTGCCGAGCAGCTCCTAGAGGTGGCTCATCCCTTGCCACTTGTCACAGGTCCTCTCACAATGTGGCAGATTATGTCTTCCAGACCAGCAGCAGAATCTTTGACTTCCTCTGTTCCTAGGTTCTCTTTCCAATGATTTACCTCAGTACAGTGACAGTAAACATTTAGAGCTTTCAAGGATCCGAGCAGCCCACTGCAGCCCACGTGTGTAGGTTCACACCACTGCCTCAGCTGGTACACCTACACACAGTAATCTCACATTTGATTAATTCAAAACCAATGGATTAGTCCACTAATTACATCTCACATTTGATTAACTCAAAACCAATTACAACTCAAAACCCTAATTACATCTATAAAATAACTTTTCTTTTGCCAGATAACACAACCTAATTGCAGGAATAAAAATATCCCATCATACTCACAGGTATGAGAATTCATCCTGGAGTGTTTGCCTCCTACACTGGTCAGTCAGAAGGCAAAACACCATTTTCTTTGTGAAGGGCTGGAATACAGTCATGGGAAAGTATGTTTTTCCAAAACCATTTCTTCCCTACCAACTAGAAATCCTGTATTATACTTCAGCTCTGACACAGCCTGCCTGGGATGGGAGCCGGGATCCTGTAAGTTAAACCTCTCACGACTGCCCTCATTTCAGATGGCCTTGGCAAATCATATGGACCCTCCAGACTTCTGCCTGGTGAGTTGCAAAATGGGACTATGGCTGCCTCTCAGGTTTCATAATTTATTAAAATGATTAAAAGAACTCACCAAAGCACCATATGGACATATTGATTTTTTATAAAGGTAATAAATAAATACCCAGATGATGAAATGTGTAGGGATCTTGGGAGAGTGTTCGGTACCCTCTCCGTACAACATTGTGATCACCAATCCCAAACTTACCAGATATTCTTTTAGGGTTTTAACAGAGGATTCCATTGAATAGGTATTGCAAATTGAATGTTGGTATATCTCTCCACACAACAAATTCATGTGTTAAAACCCCCAACATGATAGTGTTTGGACAGGAGGCCTTTGAAAGGAGGTTAAAGTTAATTTAGATCATGGCAACTGGGCCTTTGTGATGAGATTAGTGGTTCTGTAATCAGAAGAAGAGAGACCCTTCTCTGTCTTTCTCTGCAGGCACCAAGGACAGGCTGTGTAAAGACGTAGTGGGAATGCAGCCATGTGTAAGTCAAGAAGGAAACCCTCACCTGCATCTGAATCCACTGGCATCTTGATATTGGACTTCTCAACCTTAAACCTGTGAGAAATATATTTCTGTTGTCTAGGCTTCCCAGTCAGTGTTAGGGTGGTATGACAGCCACACACACTAAGACAGCAGGTAGACCCCACTAGATTTTAGCCACATGACTTAAATCTCCAGCTTCTGTCCTTTCCCTGGGACCACCTCTATGGAAAAGGGCTGAAAGCTCCAACCATGGGACCAGTGGCAGGTCCCTCCCATCACCATCCCTAGGCTACTGAGCCTCTCCATCTCAGTTGTGTAAATGCACGCATAGCCAATGGCACTTGTTATGAAGTGACAAGGCACTCCTATTAGGCAGGACATTTCCAGGGTTTTAGGAGCTTACATGCCTGGTGTTATTAAAGGGATAACTTTACCAGAAATTGTAGATGAAGATCAAATATAATGTCATCGTCCCACACAGGGTATTACCACTTGTGCACCAGAATATTGACTACAATCGCCAACTCAGTCCAAACAGTCCAAGTATGGCAATAGTTTGCACAGTGTGCCCCAAAGCTCTATGAGGTAGAGGCCTGGCCCACAGCCCATGTTGTTGCCACTGGTGAAGTGGTGGGGCCTGTACAAAGTGGTTCCTACTAGGTTTCAGTCAATGAGGGCCTGCCCTCAAAGGAGATTATGGGGTGCTGGCCCTTCCTTTGTTCCTGTTTCCTGGATGGCATAATGCGGGCAGCTTTCTGTGCCTTGTAATCTTTGCCAGGGTGCACTGCTTTGCTGCAGATCTCAAAGCCATGGGCCAAGTGATTGTGGACTGAAGCCTTTGAAACTATGATCCTGAATAAACCTTTCCTCTTTATAACTTGATTATCTCAGATATTTAAAGTAATAAAAGTCTCATATAAATATGTTTATGAATATATATTTAAGACAATATTCAATACCAATCTATTTTCTATTTTACATGAGATATCAGTGTGACTTTGGTGTTTTCTAAGCACGAGGAAGTGTTTAAATAGTGTTATTCAAGGGATATTTCTTTACCGATCTTGTTTTACATTTTCATTTTCGGTGCATTCATGGTTATTTTTTGTCTTGACCTGGTCTACCTCTAACATGGATCCATTGTGGATTGGAATCTCATTTGGGGCCTGGGGAGTAAAAAAGGACTCTAGAGAATTGTCAGTCTTCCTCGATGCATTTGCACTGTGCTATCCTTTTGCAGCGCAGCCGTCATCGGCTGGGTGTCTGCAGGTATAGTTTGTCTGTTCATATTTATAATTGCACACTTTGCCAGTGCTGAAAGTCAGGCACATTGCTGTCAGCTGTTGCCTGATACAGAACAGTACAGCCTTTTTCTCACTCTTATTTAGTGGGATTTTAAAAGCTATTTTTGCCTTGAGGACAAGAAAGGCAATCTTCAGGAAAAAAAAAAAAAGTCTTCCAAAGTTTTTGCAGCTTTCCTTTGGGTATGTCCTATAGCAGACTCACAACGTCTCCCTTAGTTGCAACTGTGTGCGTTTTTCCCTGTCACCATTTTATTTCCATGTGCTGCATGGCTGTGCTATAGATGTAAGCCACTTAAGCTGTTCCTCGCTGATTTAACATGACTTTCAGTGGACTCTGTACAGAATGATGAGCGCCCTTTATCTTTGAGTGTCACCTGGCAAGTTGGCAATGCCTGTGGATGTCAAATAGGTCCAGAAAAATTTCAACGGTAAGAGAAGAGAAAGGCATGGAAATGATGGAAGACATAAAGCAAAAGAAGAGAGGAAAAAGCTAACTGGCAGAAGACAAACATACATGTTCATCAAGATTATTTCAATTGATCATCAAGGGTGAAACAACTGCAGAATATAACTTTAACAGTAACTGAGGCCTTTGAAATGTTCCCTTTTGTAAGCAGCTTACAGTAAGTAAAAAATGGGCTCACCGGAGACCAGAAAAGATGGAGGATAAAACTGGGCAGAGAAACCAGGAGGAATAAGGAGGCAGGGTTCAGAAGAGCACGGAGGAAATTCCAGCGTGAAGTGCAAAGCGATCACGATATTTTTAGTGGGGGCGACTTACATCATGGGCCAGTTAGGACTGTGACAAAGCAGGACTAGTACCGGGGCTCCTGACCCCGCAGTAAATACACTGATTTCAGCAGCCCACACCACCACGGAGGGCAGCAATCTGGTTATGAGTCTCTGACAAAATGTCAGAGAGATGCAAACAAATGACCTCGCAGTCCCTGGGGGATAAAGAGTTCAGTTATTAAGCTCCCTGACCAGAAACATTGTGCTTTAGTCATTTAGGATGATTTTATTCCACTTCCTATTATGGGATGCACTACATAAATCTGCGTTTTATTGCTGAACCGAGATGCTGGAGCATCGCAAGATTACTTTTGCACTGTCTGAGCTGGCTCACTGCTGTGCCGATAATTTTCTGCTTGCAGAAAATTAGCAGCGAAGATATTAATCACCTTCTTTGGGATGTTTATTCCCCTGCCCTGCTAGAGCTTTGTTTTGTCCTTTTCCTTTATCCAAACAAAAAACAAACAAACAAGCGAACAACAGAAAAAGCAACAAATCAAAAATACTCTTCTAAAGTACAAGTGTTTGGAGTGGAATTAGAGAGTGAGGTGGGGGAAGGACAGGTGGCTGTCCTGCCTGTAGAGGGCTGGGATGTGATGTGGTGTCCACTGTGTGATCCTTGTGCTACATACCACAGGCCTGGAGTATTGTAGGCTGTGGTGCCTAGAAAAGAAAACAAGGAAAAGTAGTTTTCAAGTGTGTTACACAACAGCCAAGGTATTAGTGCATTTTCTGTCCCAATAACGAAATATTGGAGAGTGGGTAACTTATACAGAAAAGATGTTTGTTTAGCTAGCCATTCTAGAGGCCCAAAAGCAAGGGACTCATCCCTGCTTAATGCTTGACAGGGGCCTCACTGCAGAATGCAGTTGGAGGGGAAGAATGCAATGAGATGAAGGATCAAATGGCAGGACAAGGACCTGGAGAGCATGGAGGAGCTGCAATGTCCACACTGGTGACCAAATTTTCTAACCCAGGAGCCTTTAGGGCATGAACCATATCTAAATCATAGCAATTTTCTTCTTTGATCATCACCTTCAACTGGCTGATAGAAGGGAATAAAGGAAGATAGCGAATCAGAAAATAGCGTCTGGAAGCATGGGAGGATGAGGTTAATTTGAATGTACACATAATAGTATATACATACATACTCATGGAGCTGCAAGAGAGAAATGAGTTTAGTGCCAACTGCCATGACTATTGATGCCCTTACTCTCCATCTCATGAGATCCTTATCATCATCAGCCAGTAGAGTACCCTTAGACACCTTCCCTATCAGGAACTGATTTCATGAGGGCTGCTGAACTTGGGCCAAGAATCTAAGTTACCACATCGTCCATCCTAGGAAGTTCCACATTTGAGAGACTAGGTCTTATTCAACTTTGTCATCCCACCAGCTAGCAAATGCATTACATTTAGTAGGTGTTTTATATGCCTATTGAATTGATTTTAAACTTTATATCCAAACTTACCCAGGTAATAATAGGACTTGCTTCTTGCTACAGAAATGTTGGGTGTTAAGCAAACTATGTAGATAGAGTTGTTTTGAAAAGGAAGACAACCAGAATTTCTTGGAAATTAAAATTAAATGTTATGAATCACAGCCTGTGAAATAGTTGGCCCTGATTTCTATTACGATGCACACACAAATCCATATTACTCTTAATTGTGGACCAAGAGCACCTGAGAGATCTTGTAAGCCGTCAATGCCAATCTCTAATGGCTCACAGGCCCTCTGTGATGGCTGATACATTGTGTCAGCTGGAGAATTTAGAAATTTAACTGAGCAGAGGGCCGGGGTCCTCAGTTTGTAAACATCTTCATCCTGTGCAAGAGGAGGGTAGGGAGATGGTGTGAGTGCCCTGTGAGCTCTAGGGCGGGTAGCCTGCTTGCAATGTACGGGAAGAAAAGAGGCTTATGCCCGCCTTTTGCTTTTGTTGTTTTTGCTGTCTTCTGCTGCCTTGGAGGGTTGTCCCTGTGCCATGCCACCCTGCCTTGGAGCCAACTGAATATGGACTGAAACCTCCACTAACTGTGAGCTAAGTAAATCTTTCCTTCCTTAATTTTGGGAGTCAGGTACTTTTGTTTCAGCAATGAAAGAGACACTCTTTCTACAATGTCTGTGTCTCTACTCTCTCTCATGTTCATATAGCCATTTTGTCCTAAGTATCTACTCTCCTGCTTGTCTCCCTCTTCTTTGGATGTTCCCTCTTCATGCTACTGTGTCTCCTTTTCATGCCCATTCTTCACTGATCTGTGCTCTGATCAGTGCCTTAGGACACCGGCTTCTCTGAATGGCGTTACCTGGGTTCTTAGAGTTGGGCTTATTCCCTGGGAGCCAGCAGTAACCCACAGGACTGTGGGAAGGGAGGAAAGTGACTGAACATTCCCAGTCCTCCTTCTCTTTTCCTTTCCTGCTTGGGTTTTCACAGAGATTATGAGGTGTTTTTATTTATTTTATTTTTTAAATTTAAGACAGGCTCTCTCTATGTAGTTCAAGCTGGCCTTGACCTCATTATGCAGTCCAACCAAGCTGGCTGCAAATTCTCAGTCAGTCACCCTCCTACATCAGTCTCCTGAGTGCTGGAATTACAGGGTGGGCCACATCACCTGGCTTGATCCTTTTTTTCAAACCCAGCTCTTGGGGCCGGGAGATAGCTCAGTAGAATAAGTGCTTGCCTGGCAAGTGCAAGATCCTGAGTTCAATCCCCAGTATTGGGAAAAAAAAAAAAGCCAGCTCTTATGGTTTTAACTCTTGTTGGGCTCCGTAATACTTTTTGCTCTCATTGACTCTTCAATTCTAGAGGGTGAACATTCTCTGCTAATGTGGGCACTTGTATACTTCATCACTTATTGCCTGAATCTCCAGACCATGTAAATGTCTCTTTATTAAATACTCTTTAGTGAGCCTCTTTGCATATTCTGTCAATTTCTAGTTAGAACCCTGGTCAATGTGACCATTTTCTGTTCTTTCCATTGTGCCTTAAACAACCCTCCTTCCTTTCCTTGTCAGTATATTACTGGAGAGTGTCTTTTCTTTGCTTCCTGAAACACATTTGTTGTCAAAGTCAGAGGCTTCTCTCCTCTCCCCTGAACCCATGTCTCGGGTGGCTGTGTCATTTGCACAGAGTGGTAGCTTTCATAATTTAATTACTGCAGACCTCCACCTTGTCTTACCTGCTAAAGCCACCTTGCCCATCAGAATGGCTGGCATTCCATGCCCTGTTGCATCACCCACCACCCCAAGGCCCCCAACACCTTGCTTCAGGTGTCTGACTCTGGCTCAAGGCCCTCCTAGCTATACATCCCTTTACTTTTTCCTGCATGTTATAGGAACTCAATAAACAAGACAACTGTACTGCTCTTGCTCCCACGATGTTCTGATGTACTTTCCAATCTTTAAAAAAAGTAATCTTTTCCTTTACTCCCCCCTCCCTTTGCTCTCTTTTTGTTCCTTTAATCCTTAAAATCTTCCTTCCAGGCATTCCATTGAATGGTTTCAGTTGCTAGCATAATTATTTCTTTTCCATTTCCTCCAGCTCTCTCCAGCATTTAAATGCAACATTGCAAACACTTTCGAACGTTTTATAGGAGCCTGGGAGTGTGCTGACGTGATCTGTAGGTCCACAGTCCTCGTATGATTTTTGCAGATTTATAATAGTTTAGATATTCTTTCTTCTATTGCTTCCTAGTTTTCCAATAGTCCCAATTTCATTCTTTCTTCTTAAATCACATCCTCAAATTTCTGCCTTCTTCCTTCTTGTCTCTGCTTTTGGATAATTGTATGTATTCACTTGGTTTCAGAAGACAGATAAAGATCTGTCTCGATGACTTCTGTCTGTTGATGACTTCTAAGTTTATATGTCAAGATCTGCCCTATTGCTTAACTAGATTTATTTGAGGCAGGATGGTAAAATGTATGTAAGAAGCAGTCTGTAGTTTTCTCTGTAATCTTATGCCCTCTTGGACTGATTTGATTGATTGGATTTGACTAAATTAAATAAACCGGGCCTGGGAAGGGCCTGGTACAGAAGGTAGGGAATGATTAGTTCTGTGCAGTAATTAAGCTAGCCTGAGAGTCAGGATGCTTGGCTTAGGATCCTGACTCCACCGTGCACTGGTACTCTTGGTAAAGCGTGGGGAACGCTCCTCTGTGTTTCTATAACCTTGTATGAGAACAGGAATGATAACAGAATCCTGCCCCTCAGTCCCCATGAGAGTTCAATGAGATAATGCATGTAAAGTGCTGAGCCCTGCGCATAGTGAGGACTCACAGCATCTTAGCTAGCTCAAGTCGTTTGGCTTATTTCACTCGAGGGAAGAATGCTTTTTTCCAAGAAGCCTCTGACAGAAAGCAAAAGGCATTAATGTAGAAAGCTCCGTCTTTTGTGAAACCAAAATGGGGAGCTCAGCTCTGGGGCTTTGTGACAGGGACTCATTTGTTGCTGATTATGAATAGGTTGATGAGAAGTAGGTGGGTTAAAGATGAGGGAAAAGCTTCTGACAAAGTTTATCCTGTTTTCTGGGCCCAGCTTAAGGAAAGCTGCTTACACGAGGCTGGGGCCGAGCAGAGCTGCCCTACTTAGGGCCTTTGTCAGCACTTCCTTTGTAGAGTCTAATTTTCAGGCCTAGAAATGGCTGTGTTGAAAATATCCTCTGAGGGCTTGAGCCTGGTGTGGAAGATCTTTATCAGGCAGCAAATAATCTTGTCAAGTTTTAAAAGAGGAAGAGAGAGAGGACACAATGTTGGAAAGAGAATGAAAGGGGAAGATAGGAAAAGAAAAAGAGATGCAGGGCAAAGAGGTGAGGGAAAAGACGAGAAAGAGAGTTCTTTCTGCGCATGGTACTTGACAGCAGCTCCTCTGTCTCAGGTGTTTCTTCCTTTTGTAACATCCTTGTCCAAACCCTCTTCTGTTATAATGAACTGGAAAGAGCTACACCACACAGCTTTCTGTGATCTTTCTGTTCCTGCTATATTCCTACCGACTCTGAGTTTACCAAACTCCTTTTCCTTCTAAGACCATGCCAACCTGATGCCTAACTTCTTTCAAACTTTGGGTCAATGTCATTGGCCTAGAAGAAGTTTTGAATCTCGTTTAGAAAGTTACTGGGTAGGTTTAAGCTAACAGCAAGACTTAGGCAAGGACCTATGAAGGGAATAAGCACCAGTTAGGTATAACCTTATGAATACCTCCTTCCAGGAATTGTCGGGAATTGAGCCCCATAGCATATACTCTCAACCTCTCTGCACAGATCATGTGGCTAAGATTTTAGAGACTCTAGGGTTGGGTTTGCCATGTAGGGTAGGCATGCACCAAAGAGGTGTGGGTGGCAAGACCTCTGTTCCTCCTGTTACCCCCTCTAGAAACATGGGTCTCCACGCCAAGGGAGAATCATTCAGGATGCCCTCTTGTGTTTTGAGAACTAAGGATATGGGTGATCTGTAAATTATAGAGAAAAGCACATTCCGGAATTCCCTTTTTCCCTTCTGTCCTCAGTCTCTCAACCATGGAAGAAGTACTATATTAGCGTTTACTAGGGAAACAGATATAACAAAACATATACAAATATATAAGGAATTACAAAGTTGGCTTACAATGGTCAACCATAGAGTTGGATCAGGAATTGTGCAGAAGGTGTCTGCATGCTGGAGGCTGAAGGTTTTAGCCCAAGATCTGAGCTCATTGCAGTGCCTGTGCAGGTCCATATCAAGAGGCCAGTGGGTCTGCGATGGAAGGTTGAAGGACCAGACCTGGAAGCTAAAGAGTCTGCACTGACATCCAAGCCAAAGGCAAAGACTAAAACTCCTCCAAAGAACAGGAGCAGGTCTATCCTTCTTCATTCCCTTTTCATGCCATCCAGGTGACAGGCCGCCTTAGGCCGAGGCTTCTCCAACCTAGTGTGTAGAATTGCTGAGCAGATTTAGTTCAACTTCTCTTAGCCAAACTTCTTGAGTTGGCACAGTCAACTATTATAGGTAGCTTGGAAAGCAGAGCTTGAGGGCTGACTGCATGCAACAAATTTCCTTTCCTGTCCTAACCTCCACTCCAGTTATTGGAAGGCAGTATGATAGATACAAACCCGCAAGGCCAGAGAGAAGAACAAAGGAGACAAGCACAGGTGGAAATATGCCTGATATTTTAGAAAGATGGGACATGGAGAAGGGACTGGTAGCTGGGTGAAGAATATGGAGACAGTAGCTACTGAGCGCTCTTACATCCACACTCAGGCCACAGCAGAGTGCATCGGGGTTTTCTATCAAAAGTGGAAATTGATGCTAATCTTGTCTGAGTCTGGAGAAAGGTTCCTACTGGTGGGCACACTTGCTCTGCTGAGCACTCGCATGTCTCCTGACCATCACTGTGGGGAGGACCGCTGCCTACTTCCAAAGTGGACAGGACACCAGAGCAGAGGGTAGGCAGACTGAGCACTCCATGCCCCACACAGGAAAACTCCCAGGGAGCACTGGAAATTCTTCTGTGAGGCAAGAGGGAGTGTGAAGGATAGGATGGTCTCCCACCTTTGCTTCCAGCCTCCGTTGCTGTGTGGTCCAATGCTTTGGGTTTGGGAGGTGTGCATGAAGAGAGGAGAAGAAATCTGAAACATGTGTTGAGTATTTCTCTGTTCTACAGAGAGGGGCATGTAAGTTGGGACTCTTAAGACGGTAGAATAATGCTCCCCAAACAAAGTCTGTGGAGTATTTACTCACTCTCATCGTTATGTAATTCACATAAAAGAAATGTGAGCACCAAGAGGAATGCAGAAGAGTGCTGGGAAGAGGCCTGGAGATTTTGACCCAAATAATCTGGATAAAGAGGCCAATCCTGGTCAAGTTCTAAGCAGACAGCTGCATACACTGGGATCCAGAGCGCTTCACTAGGCTGCCATCCAGGGTAGCATCAGTACTAACAGGATAAACTCTCTAAGGAAGGAATTAGCAGGAATTTTAGAGTCAGAAAAATCAGTTCCAATATCAAGTCTCCTTAATCGCTTTCTGGCTATGAGAACTCTGTAATTTCTGTGGGCCTTAGTTTTCCCACGTGTAAGTTATTACTTGGAATTGTTGCAGCGATTAAGTGGGAATTTATCCACCCCAGTCCTTTGACAAGTCTTATTTAAGTGTGAGGTTAGTTGGCACTTATCATGTGTCAGGTGCTATCCTCTGGATGTCATGAAAGGACTTGGCACCACACAGCAGTTGACAAATGTTGGTTTCTCCTCTCAGCCAATTTTTAGCTCTTTCAGTGTTCACCAGTCCTAGTTAGGGCCTCCAAATTTGGAGCTTCTGTGTAGGAGTAGAAGGTTAGCTGTTCAGGAAGCAGGAGAAAGTCATTGTAGGTCATCACTCACTCTGGCATTAGGAATGTTCTGGCAATATTTCCTTCAGAGCTGCCTGTGTTGGTTTAACAGTTCTGAAAACTGAAGCCTTTTTTCCAAGCAACAACCACTTCTGCCCAGCCTGCACAGCTCTGTACCTACAACCAGACCTCAGGTCTCTTTGGAGGCACTGTTTATGGTGGCAAGAGGCCTTTTAGTGTCATGGCCTTCAGACTGTGGCTCGAGCTGAGGTCACTCTTTCTCTGTGGATGCAGAAATGGCCTGATGAGGTCCTCTGGGTCATGGGCTCTGCAGCTGTCTTCTTAGAACCTGACAGGAAGCAGTTGAGTAAGGATGACTAGCCGCTTAATGGATGTTAATTACTGCTCACAGCATCCCTGTAGGTCAGAGGACAGAAGGATTCTGATGTCAGGTCTGACACGCTGTGGCGGCAGCAAGCTGGTGTGTACATTGATTAGAGTTGTGCTTAGTTTAGCACAGCCAGAGGGACCCAGATGGATAGTTTGAGAGTTGCCTAACTTGTGGAAGGACAGTTTATACTTTTTTCTTTACATTTTTTGCAATGAGCTTTGGCCTTTTTCCCCCATCCTCCAAGCCCCCAGATTTAAACCAGGACCACCCAAAAGAGCAACATCTAATTTCTATGCTCCAGTTTTCTTGATGAAACTAGGATCAGCAAGTCTGGGGAGTGAGGGTTTCTAGCAAGTTCCCATTTATTAAGTTCCAGTAATGTATAACGTGTGCTTCTGCTGAAGTGTAGAGGCAGGCTCAAAAAAACACAAGTAATTAATATTATTACAACCTGGAGAAGCAAATGGCAGTTTCCTCCATGCTAATCTATGGCTCTTGCAGTAAAACAGAGATTTGTAGAAACTTCTATGCAGTGTATCATTTTAAATGTCATCTCCTAAGCGCTTGTTAGCTCTGTTTTAGCTGAGGTGGCATATGGAAGGTGTCGGTTGTGAATATTTATGGGGTTGGAATTCACTCTTAAGAGAATGCTAAGGGGAAGGATCTTGTAATCTCAGTAGAACCTGCATGCGCCATCCATAGGAGGCTGATGACTGGCCTCGCACTCTATGGAGCTGGGTAATAGCTCCCTCTAGAGGTGGTGCTGAACAATGTGCCTTGCAGCAATCCTGCTTTCTCTCTGGGAAGAGGATTTCAGACACTAAAATTCAAGTGTATGTTGGACACAAGTTACTCAACAGAGAACATGAGGCAGGTTTTCCCAATAGTTAAGCGAGAAGTTCAATACAGCAAAGAGAGATATGCTTGGCCTCTTTCCATTTTGGTCACAAATCCATCAGGACAAAAGGGCTCTCGTGTCAAAGAGAGGACTCAGGAAGTAAACGCCATCAAGGCAAAGGAAAAGATTCCATTCTAGACAACACAGATCCATAGAAGTAGTTAGAGGCTCTTCGGTGCCTTGGACTCTCTAGTGTACAGAAGATGAAAGGAGAGAAATCCTTATGCACATTTATCAATATAATGAATTAGGTATTAATTCCTATGTAATTGTATTCTTGTTTATATTAGAGATTTTCTTGAAAATACTTTAATATATCAGGTAAAAACAGTATTTTAAATACTATTGGAAAGTATTTCAGGGTTGGCAAGGTAGTTCAGTGGACTAAGTGCCTGCTTAGGCAACTGCAGGGACCAGGGTTCAATCCCATGCTGAGCCAGCCATTGAGACTAGGCATGGTGGTGTATGCCTGTAATCCCAGCACTGGGGAGGCTGAAAACAGAAGGATCATCAGGAGTCTGAGCTGTGTAGTGAGAACCTATACCAAATACATTTTTAAAAAAAAGTATTTCAAAGCTTCATCACAAAAATAGCATTTTATTAGTAGTTTATTAAGATGTGATTTATGTACAGTTAAACTCACCCTAGTATTGGTCTGCCAGTTTTGGCAAATGCATACAGTCACATAAACAACACCTAATGGAACTACATATTCTTGTCACCTTCCCAAATTGGTGTGCCTCTTTGTATTGAATTCTTCAGCACCTGACAACTGTTGATCTATTTGCAGTCTGTAGTTTTTCCTTTTCCAGAAAGTTACATAAATGGAGTTATGTGTAGATTCGTTAGCTCAGCTTCATTCTCTTTATAGATTGCATTGGGGAGTAACTCATGTTGTTGAATTAGCAGACATTTGTTACTTTTCTATTGCTATTTTATTCTCTGGTTATACTACAGTTTTTTTTTTTTTTTTGTTTTTTGATGGGTGGGAATGGTACTGGGGATTTAACTCAGGACCTTGTGCTTGCCCAGCAAGTGCTTACTCTACTGAGCTATCTCCCTGGCCCCTATACTACTGTTTACCCCATTACCTAGTAAGGAAATATTTGGATGGCTCACAATTTTGGGCAGTTATGCATAAATCCATCTATGTATATAGTTTTTCCAGTAACCAGGCATTTTTTCTTTTACTTGAGTAAATACAGTGAGCAGTGTGAGTTTTATGACAAATACATATTTTACCTTCGAAGAAATTGCCAAACTTTTCATTTGCGCCAGAGGAAGGAACCTTATAAGAATACATTTCCATCAAACAATGATGAGACTTCCAGTACTTCACATCCTTAACAACTCTTAATATTATCAATTTTTAATGTAGCCATTATAATCAGTTTATTGGTATTTCATAGTTTTAATTAGTATTTCAATAATAACTAATAATATTCATTTTTCATGTTTTTATTTTCCATCTATGTATTTTATTTCATTGAATGTTTCATCTTTTACTCATTTGAAAACAAATCGTTAATTTGATAAAAATGATATTTTGCTTTAATATTTTTTGTTTATGTTGACATTTTCAACTATTAGCTTGAACAGCTAAGCCACTATCAAAAATTTTAAAGACATTAAGATTAGCATTCAGTGTGAATAGAGTCATATTTTCTCCAAGTCAGACAGCAGGAAACTGTATAATGGGACATTTTTGGGGATGTCTTTGGAAATAAAAAATGACTGCTTCTGTTCTCTCTGGAGACTATGCTATCTAGCAAAATGGGGTCAGTAAGCCAAGTTTCTCTTTATTGGAGAAGAAACAACCATAGATGTTTCTTTTAAGAGGGTAACTTGCTTGTCCTGGAGCTGTAAGACACTCTAGGATTATAGGATTCTGGTTTTTAAAGCAGCCTTAGGATTTCCTCAGGGCAAATATTGATTATTTGTGACTTGATGTCTTAAATAAAGAAAGACAACATGCTTCACATGTCACTAAAACATAAGTTGAGAATACCTGTAATGTGGACATAGTTCCTCTAGATCTGATACAAATAGAGGCAACAGCAGCCTGTACTATGTATCAGATTAAAGAAAAACTGGCAGTATTTTACTATTTGGGCAGAATATTTGTATGATGGATACCTTTTAGAATTTTCCCTAGCTCTCTTCCTTTCTTGAGAACCTCCTTCACTCTCCATGTCATTTCCCATCTTTCACCATATTCAGCCTCAGTAGCTTTGTAGAACCTAATTCCCAGCCTTTGCCAGAATGCCCTAATCAGAAAATTAGGTAGGTGCCTATCTCAGTCTGAGCCAATCAGATCTTCCCAACTTCTGCTCAAAGGCACATAAGATAAATTTAGGAGGCCTGACATTTCATTCTCTGTAGTCATGAAATCAGAGGTATGCAAGCTGTAAAAGGAAAGAAAAATAAGGCTGATTATCGGAAAGATCAAGGTTAGAGAAAGAGAAGCAACACTGCCTAAATAAAGGGGATTTTGCTGTATGGTCCAGGTTTTAGTTTCTACCCATTTACTGGGTGGGTCCCTTTATACTTTAAAACCACAAGACACTTCCATAGGCTTCCTTTTAATTCCTCCTTAGGTCAAAGGTATTTTAAGAGTTTTTGGAACTTCAACAAAGAGAAACTCAGGTGGGAGAGCACTGGATGATCCTGATTAGTGTTATAGCTTGGTTAGGGTTCTGTCCCCCAATGCCTCATGGGGTCACAGGTGGGACTTCTCAGACATGGTGGGATCTACAGTGTTGGATGCTGGGATCAAGGGTGTGTGATCTCTAAATTAGTCCACTGATGGGTTTGGCATGGTTTTGGGTAGGATTAGGGATGGCCACCTTGGGTGTGAGTGCTACCCAGATCAAAGGCTGGTGGCATGGACAAAATATAAGGAAGAGAAAGAGAACTAGTGTTATCATTGTAGCTTGTTGCTTGCTGCCTTCTGCCTTCTGCTTGCCATGAACTATTTCTCCACTGTGATACCCCTCTGCCATGCCTCCCTACCTTGGAGCCAGCTGACTATGTACCAAGACCTGTACTAACGGTGAGGCAAGTAAATCTTTCCTCCTTTAACTGTGGGCATCAGGTAGTTTGTGTTGGCAATGAGAAGAGTGACCAAGGCAGTGAAGAAATTCACATCCTGCAAGGATTCTGTCTGTAACGAACTTAACAGTTAAGTTTATATATTTATTTATTTATTTAT
>NDGN011477017.1:0-15232 GCA_002564285.1 Tympanoctomys barrerae
TTCCTTCATTTTGAGTGTCAGGTATTTGTCCCAGCAACAAGAGAAGAGTAACTAAGACACTGACCTCTAGAGCACAAGAAATAAAGCCTCCCCATGGGCCCCAGAACACTGCAGGGGTTTGGGCGCTGTTAGACTCCAAAGTCACACTCTCAGACATCACGAAATTGAGGCTCAGAGAGGGAAACAAGGAGTAATCCAAGACCCATACAACCAGCTCCTCTCCTGACAGGGTCGGGACATAAACTGGGGATCTCCTGTGTCCGCAGTCCAAAGCTCTTTCCAAAATGACAGGCTTCTTCTTCAGCAGCTGTAGCGCAAACACCAAAATTCTGCGTTAGATCACCCTCCCGCCCTCAGCTGTGCTGGCCAAAAAAGGTGAGGGAAACAGACAGGAAGTCTCCTGGGGCTCGTGTCATCTCGGTCCTCTCTTTTCCCACTCCCTGTTGTTCAAGAGGTTCCTTGTCACGGGGAGATATGCAGCCTCTAGCTGCTGGATATAGGGTAAATTACCCGACAAGGGCAGCCCCAGAGGTCCCTCCTTAACATTGCCATCCCAGAGATGCCCCCTCCCTGCTTCTGGCACGTGCTGGGGGGCTGCCTCTCAGCAGGCACAAGGCTGGCCAGGCTCAGGAAGGCAATGTTTGTTTTTGTTTTTAAACAATCGAATGTTGTTGAAGTGTCTTCTCTGGCACAAGCCCACGGTGTGTCAGGGGCACTGTGCTATGCATGTTGTATTTGCCTGTGCTTGCAGTCAGTTTGAGGCACTTGAACTCAAGGGCCTCTTGAATTCAAAGGAGAGTGGCGGGAAAGGCACTTGCGGAGCTGCCAGATGCGCAGGTGAGCACAGTCGGACAGGGCTGGAGGCAGCGGGTCTGGCTCCATCCGGCTTCTGGCTGGCTACTCATGGGGAGTGGCCGGGCCTCCTGCTGGAACGCGGTGTGTGCAGTTTGAGTTTCTTCCCTGGGCCTCCACTGGCCCTCCCATGAGTTTCCTTCTAATCACCACCATCTCAGATAAGGGTCCCTTCATGACCACTGGAGACTAATGTGACCCTGACTGGTCTTGCCAGCACCCCACTGGAATTCCCTCAATTAGTGCTCTCCTTCTCTGATTACCACTCTGCTTTTGTATGTTCCTAACCTGTAGTACAATATCCCTAATGTGAAACTTACCATGTCAGGCTCTTTTAAGCACACAGCTCAGCGGCATTAAGCACATCCACTCTGTTGGGCAACCGTCACCACCACCTGTCTCCAGAACTTCTTCCCGGTTTCAATCTACTTGCTTCTTTTCACCTCCCTCAGCTGATGACTCCCTGTGAGCAGGTACTATGTCTATGTCTTCTGCTGTAGCAGAACAGGGCCTAGCACATAGTAGGACACAGTATGCTTGGGACACTGTAGGGGCTCGATAAAGACGTGTCCAGTAACAGCAGTGCTTTGCAAACCGTATAAGGTTACTGCACAAAAGGAAGACAGCATCGGACTCCAAGGCAAGGCCATGCTGCCCGGTAGCCCACATGTCACCTATTTTGTCAACTCCCTCGGGGACAAACCCACTGCGTGGCCCCTTGTCCCTTTGTGAGGTCAAGAATGAAGATACACGATCACACAGCCAGCTGCCATTAACACTCACCATTTCAACACATCAAACCAAGGTTGTATCAGTTGCTGAAGGGCAGGCCCAAAAATAGACCGCAGGGATCAGATGCTGCCCTCAGCTGCTCCCTTGACACTCAGGGGTGGCTGAAAGGCCCTGGGAGAGACCTTGGAACCAGGGTGGGGGTTAGGCTGTCATCTATCACAGCGGTGCACAGGAATGGGAAGATGGAACCAGGGCTGGGAACAGGGCGTCCTGGGCACAAAACCTCAGCAGTCGAGCTTTAAAGGCAATGTGTGTGGGGTTTTTTTTTAAAAAAAGGAATTGGTGCAAAAAATCTGTAATTAACAAAATAATCAACATTCTCAATAAAGGTGGGATTGCTAGAACGGACTTTCCCTTTTGCCTCGTCTCCTTCCAGTGTGGCTAGGCCTTGCACTCACAATGTTCCTGCTTTTAATTAAAAATGTGATCGTTTGTTCAGCATGCACTGGTTATTGTTTCTAAACACAGAGAAAATGATTTATTTTGATTACTGGATTTTTTTGACATCTGCTTAACTTCTATGCCACAGCAGGTGCCTCCCGTGCCTCAGTCTGCTCCCCACCTGGGCAGAATGAGCTGGAGAAGAAGTCACTGAATGTGCAGGGAATTAAAATGGGACAGTGCCCTCGACGTGTCACTCAGCAGGGCCTCCGTTTCAACAGCTGTCCATGGAGTCTAGCACCTTCCACTTGCTGCGGAATTATCCTCCTCCTCTCTGGGGAGGTGTTTCTCGGATGGGAAGGTGTATGGCGAATATGTAAATGTAAAATGCTGTCCATAGGGGAGGAACTATTACTGAATTATTCTCAAAGGCAGTGCATGGACCAACAGTAATGGGCTGTGGCATTCTATATTGGGGTGAGTTACAAAACACAAGCCCCATTTATACTAAAAGCAGCAAAGACCACTAAATGGATCACTGGCTTGGGAAGAATAGAGATGAGAGCAGATTCCTAGATCTCAGCCAAATCAGCACCTCGTGCAGCTCCACCCGCTTCCTGGGTGAAAGGGACAGCAGAGTGTCTGGTGGCCCTGAGAAATATGCCCATCCTGCCCTGTTTGCGGGGGGCGGGGGGGTCACCACCATGCTCTCATCCTACATGGGCCACTCCTGCCTTCCTTGCCAAGTTTGTTGGGGCTTCCTCAAAATATGAGACTGCCTGGGGGCTGGGGCTGGAAGCCAGCCATCCTCATGTGTTACGAGGATGAAGAAGCACCAGCTGGGCAGTGCTTGGAGGGAAGACCGGCAGCAATGGCACAGCGCAGCACAGCACACGTACTGCAAGCTACAGCTTTGCAAGCTTTGAACTCAGGTGAGCTTAGACGTTAACACAGTAAGCGTTAGAAAGTCCGAGGGGTAGGGAGCCAGTCGGCAGGGCTCCTCTGGGTCCCACCGAGCCCACAATCTCTGGTGCTGTTTATGTGTCGCCTGCCTGCCTGGCAGGAAAGGAGGCAAGAGCTGGCCGGGGCTGAGCTGAAAAGCTCTCTGCCTGTTCACACTGTTATAAATAACCCAGAAAGAAGTAGGAAGGGGGTCCTGGCAGGAGACTGAAGGTCAGGCAGCACCTCTGCAGCATCTGAGGAAATGTCACGCTCAGCGAGCCAGCAAGTAGTGCGCTCACATCTGCAGCCCAGCGCTGCCCAGGCTGCCAGGCCTCACCGTGCCACCAGATCCCTTGGGCAGCACTTGGCCCAAGGGGGTGGCGGGGCGGCGGGGGGGGGGGGGACACAGCAGGCACTGAAGGAGGAGACCCCCTTCCTACGGCTCCACTCAGCAGGGGCTCGCCAGCCAGCACTCGGGCAGCCGACCCAGGGAGCGATGACTCAGCAACACGCAGCCCCCGCCTGCCCTGCTGCTGCCTGCCCTGCTGCCGCCACTGCGCTGCCCCGTGGGAGCCAGAACAGCCCCCTCCCAGCCCATCTGGTCCTGTGGTTCCCACGCAGGGCTCCCTGGGGAACCCCCTGCCAGTTCTCCACCCCCACAGCCCTGCCAAGGCCCTGGGCTCTGAAAAGGAAGGGATTTCTAGGGAGCTAATTAGTTTTTCCATTTTTATTAACCAAGAGCCATACAGTGGCAGCCATCATATTCCTTTACCCTCAGTGAGTCCAGCATTACGTGCTTGGAAAAAAACAAATGTGTAAAAACCCAAATTTCTATTTTTTTCTTATACATGAGAAATAGGGTGACATATTTTGTATTTTAATTCTACATTTACATATAGTCACTTACGCATACCCTATTATTCGTATACACTATTTCATGGGCAATATAAGGGCTTTATGAGGTAGCGTAACACAGACTTCAAGCTACGCAACCGTACCCCTCAAGTACAAGGTTTCCACCTCTCAGAGTACTTGAGAGTCAGGTGACAGCGGTGTGGGTGTGCCTGTGTTACAGCTAGGATCTGGGAGTAGTGTGGTTTTGCTGAGCTGGAATATAAACCTAGAGCTCAGCACCAAATTCACTGCTGCCCGCCGATTCAGGCTTAGGCTGTTTCTGACACTGCAGGTGAAGTTCTGGGCTCTGGGCATCTACTAGCCCTTAAAATAAGGGGGACAAAGTTCTCAATGCTCATTGGTACCTCCCTGTTGCCAGACAACAGCAGCCCGAGGTATACTCAGGAAGAGAAGGGCAAGGGCTGGCGTTCCTGCTGAGCCGAGGTCCGCCTGCAGTCCCACCACCCCTGGACCCTGCTGTTCTCACTGCACTATAATCACAGTGCCTTCCTGCCCTGGAACTCCTCCTCTAGAAGCTAGGCCACTCCCCACTGTGGGTCTCCACAGGAGCCTTCTCTAACACCCCATCATGCAGAGACATCACAGTTTTAGCTACAGTCCCAACCTATGGACCATCTGTGTCAGAGAGTACACTGGGAGTAGAGGGGGCTCACCTAGGCCTCTACAGAACCCCAGCACCAGGAGCCAGGTCAGGCCTAGAGCAGGGTGCCAGGGGCTGGGCAGGAAGGGGGTGAGTTTAGGTGCCTTTGCCGTATACACAGTGATGCCCTTGGTCTCCTTCACACTGCCCTCCTCATGGTGTGTGTGAAGGGGGCAGGGTATCTTTGTGCATGCATTTACTCCCTACAGGAAACTCCTGCCTCTCCTTCCCAAAGGGCCAGATGATGAGAAAGCCAGACCCACGGGCTCCCAGATAAGGCTGGTGGGAAACAGATTCTTTCTGCCCCAGCATTCAGAGGCCAGAAGCCAGAAGGATGCCCAGGAGGCTCTTCGGGTCCAAAGCCTGGCTGCCCTTCTGGCCACGTGGAACCTGCTTCTGCAAGAGTGTGCTTGGAGGCTGAAGGGGCTGGCCAAGTGAGTTAGGTGTCAAGCAGTGGCAAGTTTCCTGCCTTCCTAAATAAAAGGCCCAGGTTCTGGGAGTGGGTGGCAAGGACACAGATGTCCCTAACTAGGATACTTTTTCATGCACTAATGGCAGAATGGACTAAGAAACAGAAGCCCTCTGAGATCTGGATTGTTCACCAAGGCTGACAGGAAACAGGATGTCAGGAGCTCTCCAATACTCAACAATGAATTCAAAAACCCCTCCCCTGTGCCACCTAAGGTCACTGTCTGGTGCTACTAGGATTATCCCACCCTACTGGGCTTGATGGACTCCAGGATATAAAAATCCCTTGTACTCTGAACTAGACATTCTCACATTTGTTCCTCTCAGCAGGGCAGAGATTGAACCATTTTTCTATAGGGAAGCTAAGGTTCAGAGAGGAGAAGTAACTTGCCAAAAGTCACATAGCAAGTTAAAGAGAGGAACAGGACTGAGACTTCCGACTCCTCGCTGTAACAGAAACAGAGAACACTGGGTGGGGAGCCACAATGCTGAATTCTCCATGCCAGTGTCATGGACCTTAGAGGTGTCCTTCTCATTCTCTGAGCCTCAGTTTCCATCCTCCCACACTGGTCAGCCAACACGTGCCCTGGAACACGAAGGCCAGTGTGTGACACCCTGGATCTGGTGGAAACCCTTCAGCAATCCCTCATAGACAGGGAAGGTGGCAGGGGAGAAGAGTACTAAGCATGGAGTGCTGTGGGGTTGTGCCTGCCTGGCATCGTGGGCGGGCAGGGGGAGACCTGCTGGCCCCTCACTCTGCGCCTCCAGTGTGGTGCCCCAACCTGCAGCATCGGCCTCACTAAAGCTTGTTAAACACCATAGTCTCAGTCAGGTATGGTAGCACGTGCCCTTAATTCCAGCATTCTGAGAGGCTGAGGCGGGAGGATGGAAAGTTCAAGCCCAGCTTTCACAATTTAGCAACTAAGTGAGACCCTGTGTCAAAATTTAAAAGGGCTGGAAATGTAGCTCAATGAAGAGATCCTGGGTTCAAACTCAAGGACAACCAAAAGGAAAAAAAAAAATCACACAGCCTCTCACGCTAAATCCTGACCCATGAACTGAAGTCTGCATTTTGACAATATCCCCAGTGACACACATGCCCATTCAAGGTTGACTGGGAAGCAAGAATCCTAGAATCAGGAGTGAGATCCTAGCACATGATGGCGTTCAATGCTCAAACCCTCCCAGCCGGCTCACCCACCTGCAAGAAGGCCATGCAAAGCCTGTGCCGTGGGGCCTCCAGCAACCCAGGTGGCAGTGCCCAGGGCTATGCTTTCTCTCCTTCCTGAGAAGGCAGAGGCAAGGAGGCCTCTGCTTCCACTCCATTCCATTCCTGCCTGCAGCTCGGGGTGGGGAGGAAACGACCCCATGGGGCAGCAACAGCTGGGGCTGGGTGGGATCACAGGGGAAGAAGAAGAGGAAAGGGAGCTGAAAAGAAAAATAGCACAAGAAGCAGAGAGCATCCAAATCCCAGGGGGCAGGTGACATGTGAAACCCAGAGACACAGCGCCTGGTGGAGAGCTGCCAGCAGCCTGCAGGTCAGAAGGGGTGCAGGAGCGAGGGCTCGGCTGTGTCCCCTCAGGGACACACATGGTGCCTTTCCAGCCCAGCTCTGAACTAGTTCTTGTGGCCCCAGACAGGACACTGAGGCTCACTGAGGCAACCAGACAGAAGCAGGGCAGGGACCACACTCTTAGAAGGGTCAAACTCAACTGGAGGATGCTTGGCCAGGACGGCTAGAGCTGGAGCTGAGCAGCGCAATCCTCTGGGCCTCAGTAAACTGCTGCAGGATCATAGCCCCCCACCCCCGCATCCCCAGTTCATATGGAATAATAAAAGCTTTGCACAGTCTCTGGCACAAAGTGCTAAGACAGTGGCCGTCAGTGCGATGGCCACCCAACCGTGCAGCCACTGCTGGGACCCCTGCAGCCTCTCTGGGCTGCTGGGACTGTCTGTGGCTTCCTCATCACCACCGAGTCATGAATGAGCCCTTGCACACACCACACCCCAACTCACAGCCCCAGGCAGCCATGGCTGCTGCTCTGCTCAGGCCCCTTCCGGGCTGCTTGGGCACAGCAGCCACAACCATTTTCCCAAGTGCAGATCTGCCCGCACTGGTCCCTGTGGCTCCTCCCAGCTAAGAGGAAGGCCGCGCAGGGTCTCCTCCTGCCTGCCTGTCCTGTGTACAATCATCAGTACCACCCGTCCCTTCCTCGGCTCTCAGCCCTGCCAGGCTTCGTCTGGCCCCCATGGAGCCTCTGCACAAGCTGACCTCTTGAACTGGAGCACCCTTCCCACTAAGAAATCCTCTGTCTACCCAGTCAGTGCCTACTCTTCCACCAGTCTTTCCTTCCTCTGTTTCCCTGGGGAATCTTTTCCTCAGCCTGCAGACCATATGAGGAGGTTGGGAACCCTCTTGAGTTTACCACAGTCAGTAATCAAACATTTATTTGCATGAGCATTTTACTAATGGCCACACTCCCAATGCCTGGCACACAGCAGGTGCTCAATAAACATGCAGAGCGGGAATGACTAGGAGCTGGCGAGTTCCCTCTCCACCACTCCACTCCTCCTGCAAGGTTCGGCCTCGCTTCCCCTGCAGCTAGGATCCCCTCCCTCCCCTGCCCCCCAGAACATACTCCAGCACTGCCTGATCCTTAACCTGTGTCCATGACCCACAGGCCTGGCGCCAGAGATCCAAGCATTTCCAGATCTGATTTTCTTGAAAGCAGCGTTGGGCTGTGGCCAGGAGAGGCGTGTGCCGCCGGCCTCTGCAGCAAACGCTGATGAAGCTGTCTGGCCCAGCTGAGCTAAGATCAGGAAATGCCAAGATTTAAAAGCATCCGGAACCCATTTATTTATTGTTGTTCTTGCACTTCCAGGCTATTTTGAGCCTCGGATCGATCACTTAGCCCTCCTTCCTCCAAACATGTCTCCTAAGCACCCAGCGTGCACCTCCCCCATGGACACAGCTCCCCCACCCCACCCATCCGTGGCATGAGACAGCAGAAGATGGGTCAGGCGCCGCCGTGAGTAGCAAGTGTTTCCCCCAATGGCCTCAAAGGGAGATATTACTCACTGCACTGGAGAAGTGGGAAAATGTAAACCCTGAGGGGTGAGGAAACCTGCCCAGGTTCACACAGTAGAAAGGGCAGAAACTGGGATTTGACCTGAAATGTACTTCCAAAGCCAAAAGCCAAGCTCCTAGTCACCAGCAAGGCTGCAATCGATCACTCAGTGAAGCTCTCCTCGTGCATCACAGGCTTCCTCATCTCTCTGTCCTTGCTGACATGTTTCAGCTGCATGGTCTGACTGCCAGCGTTCTCACACCACTGGGGAGAAGCCACGCCTCTCCACACACAGCCACTGCCAGAAGGGCTGTGCGAGGGGGGGAACCTGACACTGATGATGTCTGAGTTGTTCATGTAGCCATAGATATAGGTGAGAGCTCCTGAGAGAAGATGCAGAGTTTAAGGATGTAGGAATAAGGAGGTGCAGGGGGCAAGGAAGGATCAGCGAGTACTTATGTTCTACCACATATCCTTCAGTGGTTAGAGGGTTTTGCTTGTAGTTATCATACGCACACTTCAATTCATCCTTCAAGACCCAATTCCAATGCCCCATGGAGCCTCCCCTGACTGCCCCTGCCTGGCCCTCTCTGGGCTCACCAAGCCTGTTTCCAAATATACGAATGTTAGAGCCCCAGTGAGGCAGGGACTCAGGGGCCCGGCTTCCAGAGTGTCCCTCTGTCCTCAACCCAGCGTCCCTGCTCAGGGAGAGGCTGGGAGCTGCAGAGATAGCCCTGCTGAGTAAATCACCATTTTTCTTTCTTTTTTTTTTTTTTTTTGCGGAATCGGGGATTGAACTCAGGCCCTTGTGCTTGCCAGGGAAGCACTTATTCCACTGAGCCATCTCCCTGGCCCCATTTTTCTTTCTATCTTGGTCCATGGCATCCTAAAGCCAAAGATGTTGCAAACTGAAAGGGACCTGGGGTGGGGGCTATGAACAGAGAGCCTGAGGGTCAGTTCCGCTCCTGGCTGCCTGCCCAGGGCTCATCCCTGGGAAGTGACTCAAGGCCTGCTTATGCCAGCGATGGTCCCTTTGGGCCCTGAGGTCACCATATCTTGTCACAGCCCCACTTATTAAATTCACAGGTGCAGGAGAGAAAGTCACTGCTTCGCTCAGTGCAGTAGAAGCAGAGACAGAGGCGAGAGGTCAGGACCTGGCCCCTACTCCCAGCCCTGGCTTCCTTCCAGGAAGCTCTTGGCAGAAGCTAAGGCCAGTCAGACATGGCCGTTGGTCCTGGGAGCTCAGCAACGGCCCAATCACCTTATCTCAGGCCAAGAGAGGGTGTCTGTCCCCCTCACCCCCACATCCAGAGGGCCTTGTATGGGCCCTGTTCACATCCATAGTACATTTAGATGCTGGGGCTCCTCTGGAGTCCATGACAGATTATTTAGAACATCAACTTTGAGATCAGAAAGATCTACATAGGTTTAGACTTAATCATCAACCAGCTCTATGTATGACCCTTACTCAGCTTACCTGAGCCTTTGTTCTTCTGTTTGTAAAATGGAAAAGACAGATGCTAGTGGTAGCTAGGTATTACGCCTGAAATCCTGGCACTTGGGAGGCTGAGGCAGGAAGATCACCATGAATTTGAGGCCAGCCTGGGCTAGTATAGTGTGTTCAAGGCCAGCCTGAAGTACAAAATGAACTCCTGTCTCAAAATAACATAAATAAATAATCCTGGTGGTAAAGAAAGATCGTTTACCCTTTTTTTGAGCCATTTGTCCCTGTGACACATGATGAAACCCATAAATTTCTCAGAATGTTTATGAATGCATAAATGAAAATAAAATGAAACGTTTTAAATGCATAAAACAGGATTAGAAAGGAAACCAATAATATAAGATGCATTTATGTAACATTAAAAGATTGAATTTCTATTATAGTAATGGTTTCTTATTCGTTTACTACATAGTGAGAGCCAGTGGCGAGTCTCCTAATTACCTATAACTCAAAGTAACAATGAACCTAAATATTTCTAGTGAACTGCAAAAACTGTAATATGATAAAGAAATATGTGTGACTTCCAGTGGTGACAAAAGTTGTAGGCACTGTTAATCCCTTTTTTGGTCACCTACATTCGTGATAAAAGGAAACGCCAAATTTCAGCTCAGAGGTTAACAAAAATGACGACGCGCTACCTTCCTATCCAGGACCACAGACGTCCCCAGTGGCGGCTGCGCAGCACTCTGCAGTGCTGGCTTTCTGCAAACCACTCTTTGGAGCTGGCGGTGTCGGGCTCTGTGCCCAGGCACCAGGACTCAAGACGCGTTTGTGCAGGGACAGTGGTCCAGTAGAGGACTTTCTGCACAGCTTTGCCTCACTGGGGACTCCTGGTAGGACGTGGGTCACGCCAGGCTGCCGGCGGAGGGGCACAGTAGCCCTTAAAGTTAATCCAGAAGCTCAGGGCAGAGGAGGACTAAGCCCCAGTAGCCACACACAAAGCTGTGTAGGCTGGGACAGCTCCTGCCGGGGCTGAGTCCTGGCTGCGCCCACAAGGGAGAAAGGAGCCCCTTCCACCCTGCTGCCCTGACATCTCCCCTGGGGGGTTAGCACCTCAATTTTATGTCCAAATGGGGTTCTGTTTTCACCCAAACCAGCTTCTCCTGTTTTCCCTGTAACCTCTTCCAGCACCTGCTCCGAAGCAGACCCTAGATCCCACCTTTCCCTTGTTCTCACTGCCTGCCACCTTCAGCCAGTCCCGTCCCCTCCCACCAAAGATGCTGCTCTCCCCTCAATCTCTGCTGTCACCACGCAAGCCTGTGCTGTTGTCATCTCCTAGGACACTTGGACTAAATAGCCCCTGGCCTCCCCAGTCACCAAGCTCATCTATAAAGCATGTCAAACAGATGTGTCTCACATTCTTATTCTCTGTCTGTCTGTCTGTCTGTCTGTCTGTCTGTCTGTTTCTCTCTCTCTCTCTCTCTCTCTCTCTCTCTCTCAAAATTCTCCAAAGCTTCTCCTCCTACACTTAGAAATCTACATATGCGGGGTTTTTTAAGCCTTGGCTGGCTTTGCCAGCATCCTCTCCTGGCAAACTTACTACATCCTAGGCATCCTGGCATTACTTGCCTTGGACCTCAATAGCTGGTCACGGCCCCAGGGGCTTTGTACAAACCAATTCCCCCTGGCTGGATTCTGGACATCAGAACACATGCCTCCCTTCTAAGAGGTCGCTGATGGTCCCCTGGAGGGGCCAATCCCCCCCCGTCACACCCTCTTTCCCTGCTGTCTGTTGTCTTACTTTCTTCACAATCCCTTACTATCTTATTCACTCTGTGATCTTGTTCACTCTGCTCACAAATAACACCTGTCCCCCCACCACCACCAATGGAAGCCCCTGTGTATCGCGGTACTTCCCCCTATACCTTGGCCCATAGAGGTGCTCTCCAGACTTTACTGAGTGATATTAGTGCACAAAATAAGCTAAATTCTGGACATACATCATGTCATCTAATCCTCCATGTGGCATAATTCCCATTTTATAGCGCAGGAAAGGAAGGAGGCCCTGTGAGGTTCCCCAGCTGCTAGAGACCTCTGACTCTAAAGTCAGCACTTAATCACTGTCACTGAATTATACTGAGAAGGTGGCTTGGAAAGTGAAGGCAAGAAAGGGGTGAAGGAAAGAAAGGAGGAGGGAAGAGGAGGAGATGAAAGAAGGGAGGACACACCTCACTTTAAACCAAGCCCAAACAGAAGATATGGGCAAAATAATTCTTCAGAAAGAATGCAGAGGAGTGAGGCTGGGATGACAAAGTCCCAGACCTCATGATGCTGTGACCTTATCCTGCTCAGACACTGCAGCCCCCCCTGGGCCATGTGCTAAGGGGAGGTGGCTGGCTGGGCCGCAGGGCCCACACCTGGACTCAGATTTGCATGAGTACCCTGCAACCTGCCCACTGCTCCCTGTTCCCGAGTGCCTGCCGTTGGCCTCTTGTCTCCTGGTCAGGTTTCCGGAGCTGTGGAGTGTTCCTCTGTGTAGGCAGATCCCCAGCCAACACTGGCCAGGGGAGACCTGCATGAGAGGCTGGAGGCAAGATGCAGAGCCTTGGCAGGAGAAGACCTTAACAGCACCCAGCCCTCCCACCTGATGCTTCTATAGCGACAGCTGCAGGTGCCTCGCTGGGCAAGTCCCATTTGCCTTCATGTCACAGGTGGGGAAACCTGAGGCCCAGAGAGGTTTGCTCACTTCCCTTGCAGACACTTTGCTAGGCAGGAAGGTAAGCTGCGCTTGGAAGCTAGGACACCTGATGCCCTCCACCTATGCTAAAATGAAAACAAAAAAAGAAATGCTTTGGGTTCCCGGGAATTTCTCCAAGCAGTGCCCAGGTAGCAGAATTCCAGAACTGCAGTGTGAGAGAAAACCTTAGCCACAGTGGGCCTAATGTTCTACTGTCCATGAGGGGAAACTGAGGTCCAGGGAGGGAAATGCTTTCATAAAACTCTGGCTGACCTCCTGAGCACAAGGCAGGCAGGAACACAAGGGATGCTGTGGGGCGCTGGCTGCAAACAAACGGCTGACCTGGCCCACATGCTGACCGCAGAGTGCCTGCCTCCCAGTCTGGCCATGCAGCTAGGGCAGGCCTGGAGCCGACGGCACGGGCGCCACTGGCAGCTGCTCTGTGCACATGCCCTGAACAGAACTCCCTGTGCCCATTTTAGGCCTGTTGCCTGGGCGGGACCTGACTGAGAGCACAGCCTCCCTACACAGGGCAGGGTCAGGGTCCTTGCCCACCTTCCAGCTCACAGGCAATGGGCACAGAAAAGATAAAATAAGTAACTGCCCTTTACAAGCAAACACATCTCTGCCATTTTACTGCTTAAAGGATGTTGCTTCCATGTGCATGTGTGCACGTGTGTGTAATAAAACAGCAAATCAGAACAAAGTGTTCTGGCTTCTCCGAGTCTGAGCTCAGCCACCATATGCTACCAAGCAAGTTCCCTCACCTCTGTGGGCCTCGGTTTCTCTAGCTACACATACCCGTTGTCCTTCTTGATCTTAACACTGGGTAATGCTGTGGAACCCAGGTGACCCAGGACCTTGGCATTCATTAAAGAACTAGCACATGGGGCAGCTACAGCAGCCAGTGGGCTTGCAAGGCCTTCCCTGGAGAGGTCACACATCCTAGCCCTCTCTAGCCAAAGCCACATTTTAACCCTTCCTCGATAGATCAAATCATCAGAGGTTGGCAAATTTCTGTAAAGGGCCAGATAGTAAATCCTTCAGATTATCAGTTATAATATCTCTGTATAACCACACCACTCTGTGGTATAACAGTGGCTCCTGACCATACATAAGCACCTGGGCATGATGGGTTCTACCTTACAAAAACAAGCATCTAACTGGATTTGGCCCACTGGAACTGTACTGTAAGTTGACTGAACCATAGAATCCACTTCCTCTTCCTCCCTCCACACTCACTCTGTAAAACTATGCTGCCCTCAAGACACCAGGCTCTTCAGAGCTGCTATCTCCTCCAAGCTTGCCCCAACTCCTCTTTCTCCACAGTCAGGTTCTCAGCAAACATGTCCCCTGCCTTGAGCCCCTGGATGGGGAAGTTCTGCCATTCTCTGTTCAGACGCTATTTCAAAGGCTCCAAGCACAAGGCCACATCTAAAGCAGTCACTAGGCTCTGAAGGAGAAAGGCCTTGCAGTGAAGGCTCTAGCTTCCACGGGGCTCTGCTAGCCTTCAGAAGCAGAAGCTGCCGGATGAGCTATGTCAAGAGGAGTGGGGGGCCAGGGCTGACCTGTCCTTCCAATAAGCACTTCCTATGGCAAGAATGTCACGCAAGATGCTGAAGTGGACATGTGGTGCTGGATACTCCTTAAGCAGTGAGCTGAGACCTTTCAAAAGATGGAGAAGGCCCTAATAAATCATCTCCCCCAACCTCACCCCATAACATAACCACGTCCCCACTCTGGCAGGAAAACACTTGCTGTGAATCAGGGGCTCCTCCTGGCAAGCAGAAACTACTTCCTTGCCCACAGAGGGAGGTCCTCTGCCACCACCCTATTCTTGGGAAGGCCACTAGTGAGGGAGAGTAAGGTGGGGCCCACCTGACAGACTGCATGGAGGGCTGGAACTCAGGGAGGACTCTAGAAGGAGGACGTAGCCCTGCTCTCCGACTGACCTGGAGAGAGCAGGCAAGGGGGTGGGCCTCAGGCTGTGGCCCCTGTCATTATGTCCACACCTGTCTGAAACCTTCAAGGAAAAAGGCACAGAGCCTAAAGGGCAAATACAAGACAATAGTGGGCACAAGTGACTTTTTTCCCACACAGGAAGAATGACAAAAATGAAGCCAGTGATTTCCTCTGAAACATGCAGAAGGGCTATGCCCGCACACTGCGGAGGAAGCTTGGGTGCAGCTGCACTACGCAGTGGGTTAGCGCTACTAGGTCACAAGGCCTCGCCTGTTCTGGCTCTCACCCTTCATCAGCGTGTCACTGCAGCCTTCAATTAATATTACGCTACTTCCCAGATGGGGAAGCGCAGGCAATGGTAGCCCTGCCAGCCAGAATCGGATTCCCAGACCCCTGGGCCAGTGTGGGTACAAGATCCTACTGCTTAAAGGAAACCCCAGCCCCCAGCCCCATTCCAACCCAGTTCTCTCCTCCGAAACCCCACTCCACCCGGGCCCCAAGTGGAATGAATTTGTTCTGGAAAAACATCTCAGCCTTTCTTTGATCCTTCTTGCCTCTTGGGAGCTGCTGTGGGCAGTAGGGACCCCACACCTCACAGGCTTCTGCCCACCTCCGCGCCTCCTGCCTGCGCCCGGGACCACAAGTCTTTGCAGGAGAACTAGAAGGACCCTGCTGCTCCTGAGATCCCTCAAGGCAAAGTCTATCTGCTGCTGATTCCCATTTACAGCCTCCCACTCTGTCCCTCCCTACCCTTCGTGCCAACACCCACAGGAGGGCCTCAGAACCTCTGGACGTGCCCCTGCACCTTCCCTTCCCAGTCCTGTTCCACCCCCCCCCCCAATTCAACCCCATGCCCTTTGCGCCTTTGCCGCAGAACACACTCTTCCCTGCTGTCTCCCCGTCATGGCACCGTCTCTCCGTGGGGAAGCTTCAGCCCACAGCAGGGGTTTATTACGCGTGCTCCACGAGTCCCAAGTATGCTCCCAGTGCTCATTCATCTCATGTTTGTTGAGTGAGTGGAACTTTTACAG